>PTEX01000130.1:1939826-2018920 GCA_003342815.1 Eudromia elegans | reverse complement strand
GTGGTAGCAAGAGTGTGGTTGCCAAATTTTGTGGCATCTTCTTTCCCTGAATACACAAACCCACTCAAAGGAAGGTTCTGCTTATGGACCCAGAATTGAATCACAGGCAATCAGAATTGCCTTATGCCTTCTGTGGTATGTCTCAAGGGTTTTTGATGTTGAAAATTAGCACAATTTATAGGCTTAAATGCAGAAATCTCTTTTATGGAACAAAACATTGCAGTGAATTTTTGGTGAACAAAGAATACTTAGTTAAGCTACTGTGCTTTGTATTTTTGAATTCGAAGTGCAATTTTTTTTTGCTTGGAAGTAAAAAGTGTATGTTCTGATTTGATATGAAAAATATCTTGCCACAAGAATCAAGTTCTTTTCTAAGGAAATAATGTAGTAGCACCATGACCTTGAGCTTATTGCTTTAGTTTGCCTTTGGCTAATTTGTTTTTCCCCTTCTTTTCATAAGAATTGTCAAATGGTTTGGAACTGGCATTCAAAGAATTGAACTAATCTTCAGGATGTAAGGCTTTCAGCAGTAATGTACAATCTGCGGCGTGCCACTAATGACAATATAAGACTATTACAGTGCATTGAATAGCTGCAGAATAGCCTTTGCCTCAGAGAAGGAGATGGTCTCTCTGTTGGCAGGCCTGCGGTGCATAATGTATGAAAGCTACCACGCAGAGCTAATAATGCCACTTATCCCAGAGTCGTTCGTACATCTCTGGTGCAGTTTCTGTATGTAGGCAGGACAAGTGTGTGCACAAGGGGAGCTGACAGTGTAAGAAAGGAACTGTAGTAGATGAATACATGTAACTTCTCTTTGCTTTTTGAAGTAAGCAGCCTTCTAATAATGGCATATGCTTTAGTTCTATATTTATTTTTTACTCACACTAATTAAAAATGAAAAGTACATTTTGATTCTTAACATGGGTAATAAGCTGAGGTAGAAACAGTTGACAAAAATGTTATTGTTGCCCTAAATCTTGAAATGCCTTGAAAATGTAGTGTTCTAAGCGATGGCTACTGTTGAAAGTAAATGTGTTTTCTGGACTACCGTAGTTTTTGTGGGTTTTTTTTTCCCTATATTGAAGAAAAAAAAAAAAGTAGTTGTGAAATAAGTCACAACATAAAATAAAGGCAGGCTACTAAAAATCCAGATGGGGGAAAAAAAGAAAAGATTGAATGTGTGATATAACAGTACTAATACTCATAGCAAGTATAGATAGCAAGACAGATACTGATAGCAAGTGGGCAAATTCTTTAGCCTGTCTTTCAAAGCATGCATATTTGAGTAGCTCAGATGCAGAATATCCATAGTGATATGATCATGTGGCTATGTAAGGTGAGGATTTATAAGTGGATTGATAGTACAGCTCAGGTGTGTGTCCCAGTTCTCAGAAGGTTCTCATACTTGCATGGTTGGTTGCCATGGCTTGCCTTGAAGTTGAAACTTAGTCCCTATGCAAGTGTTAAGCTTTGCATGCAAAGATGAGTGTGTGGTTCCCATGTGCTCTTGCGAAAACCTTCAAAAATCTTTTTTTTTTTTTTTTTTTCAGTCTGCTCCTTAGGTTATTTCTCAGATTTAAGATTTTTCTAAAACAGTGCGATATGGATGATTTATATTTAAATCTTCAAATAGCAGGGGTGGAAGAACATAAAATGAAAAAGGTGACAACTAGAATCACAGAATAGGTTCATATAATCTAGCCTTCTAATTTTATACTTTACCTTAGAGGAAATAGTTAAAAGATGAGCAATACACAAGCAAAAACACTAATAATGGCTGTCTTTTTTCAATAGAGGAAACCTTTTTGTGAATGTAAGGATTTATATAGGCAAGATGAACTAGGTTAAACCAAGCTAAAACTATGGAATACTGGCCTTTCAGATAACTCACCTTACACTTTGTGTCATGCTGAAAAATCTTTATTTAGCTTTTTATTCCCATAAATAAATATGCTTGTCTTCTGGACTAAATCTATCACAGGTTTTCTGTGTAATAATAGTAAAAGAAGATGTGAAGATATACTTGTAAATTCAGTGAGGTTGACTTAGTGGTTTGAAGCGAGCGCTGAATTGAGAACTGTTATTAATACTGTTTGCTGTTTGCCTTTCCATATTATACTAGTGCCTTGAAATGTGTCATGGGGACAGTGGAACAGGAGATAATCTATAAGTACAAAACTCAGATTCTTGAGTCAACTGAGCTAGGGTCAGGCTATTGTCAGGAAACCTTTTATGCCCTATTGCATGTGAGGAAGTCTTGTCTCAATCACTGTTGCAGTGAATTGGCACAATGTAAGCTAGTGACATACTCGAGCTGCCCTTGGTGTTTGCTCTGGGCAGTGCCTTTGATCTGGTGCATGATAGTTCCACCTCAGGTGCCTTGTTTGTACCTAGTGTCAAAGGTATATGTCAAGGTGTCATTTCCACTGCTGCCTTTTCATTCTCTCCAATCTTCAATACTTCAGGTAATATTTCACATTATTACAAAATGGTGGGATAGGCGGCCTCTGGCACAGATGATACCCTGCAATACCTTTCCAGGGGACTCAGGTATTGCTCTCTTGACGCTCATTGATCTGTGATCTTGACTAAGACTCAACCTGTTCAATTTCTGAAGTGATGTCCTGTCAGCCACAGCTTGTTATACTCAGTTAATCAACTTTTGATCAATGCAAGGTTATCATCCTACAAGACTTGAATTTGTTGAAGTCTCAATATTATGCAGTAGAGACCTTCTGTTACTGGTTTTAGCATATTATGTCATATTATTTTTAGAGGTTGAAGTCTACCAATGGAATATGGTATGATGTAGATACTTATGACACTGTCAAACTTTATCATTAGTCTCTATTGAATGCTGAGATCTATTTGGTTAATTTTTCTTTTCGTTCAGTGCTTGGTTTAGACTTTTTTTTTTTGAATTAGAATCTAAAATGTATATGGGGAAATTGTACTTGTTTTTGTATTAATACTGTCTGCTGACTGTAAGAGCTGCTTGTCTTCACTGATGCTCATTCTTTGTATTTAGATTTGGCAGTCATACAGCATGACAGTCATACAGGATGATCAAGAAATCTTCTAGTTTTCCCTGAATGATAGGCTCATTGTAGTTCCTATTGGAACCATTCTCTGCWTTTTTTTTTTTTTGAGATTTAGATGTAGGGCAGTGAGAAAAAAAATGGACAGCCTTTCTCCTCTTCTTGATACTTCTACTGTCTTTTCATGTCTCCTTTATCATGCTTTATTCTGCTTTTGCCTCCTTTAAATGTTGCTTCTCATTCTGCCTAGAAACAGTTTGGAGTTTAATACAGCAGAGAAAAAGCAGTTATGAAATGCTTCAATTGAGAATGGCAAGCGTGAGAAGCAGCCCTACTGTTTCATACCTGTCTTAAGGATAATCCACTGAGGTACCTGAATAAACAGGCATGGTTTCACATCAGACAATACAGGAATGATGGTGGAAAAATACTGGTAACTCCTGGTAACTGTGCCTCCTTTTGATTTGAAGTCACAGYTAGGTTGGCTTTGCATCTGCTTTACTGATAGGAAATAAAAGTTGGTTCAAATGGATTATACAACTTTTGATTCAACTGTTTAACTATTGAATTAAAGCTGAAGAGACTGCCAGGGGAGGCGGGGAAGCCAGATTGGAGGGGGAGGAGGTGAGAGGTGGGAGAGGGGGAAGCAGGGAGAGGAGTGTGGAAAGTCTTAAAGCCAAGAATCTTGAGGAAAGGAGGGGGAGTTAGTAAAAGAAGTCAGCTATTTTCAAATCATTCTCTCTGTAGTTGGCATAATTTTTAATTATTTTTTATAAATTTGAGAGAATTAGTTAATCACCCACTGTTTTGGGCATTTTCCCCAGTGACATTGAAGGGGCCTTTTAAGAATTGCACGTGACTTCAGGGTATGCTTTATGGAAGTAACATCACTTCTGTGGGGGAAGCACATGGCTTTTGGCAGCATTCAGCCTCTGGCATCATCTCTGATAACCTGCCTGAAGCTTAGTGATAGCCTGGCATGACATATGTACTTTCGTGTCATATCATGTGGAGACACATTCATTCATGCTGAGTGCATTTCTGGAGACAGTAGCTAGAGGTCCAGTTCTGCTGTCTAATATTAGACATAGAGAAAGCTTCCTAATGTTTTTGGCAGGCRAAGCCTGGCAAGAGCAGTTCTGGCTCTCCCACTTCTCCACTTGAACCTCTTCAATAGTTTTTTTWATCTGTTTGGTTCATTTGGCTGTTAAATGAGTGATAGTGCAAGGCGTGAAAGTTTCTTTATAATTGTCTTTAGTAGACTTATTTGCTAGAGTTGCTAAGAGCATTGCTAAGAGTAAATTCTAGCAGATGACCTCACCTATTTTATTAAATTGCGACTCAATAATGTGTTATGAGTGTCCTTTTCTCTGTGAAATCACAAATAGGTTTAGATGTGTAGTGGAATATTTTAAATTTCCACAGAAGTATATTGCCAATTGAATAGAAGGTGGTAAGAATGAGTTGGGATGCTACACACCATTTTAGTGTAGGAAATGAAAACACTTCAACTGTTCAATTAAACTAAAGAAAAAACTTTGGTGGGTGGAATATAGCTACTTATGTTTGGCACAGGACATGAGAATACCCCTACTACTGTCAAGACATCTTCAATAGTTTTAAGGATTGGAGTTGTCCAGCAGTTTTTTTTGATAGACTTTCACTAGGTTTGTTATTGTGCTGTTATGTGGGCTTCTTTAAGCCTCTTTTGAAAGAAGGTAGAAAAGAATTTTTGAAGTTCTTCTTGACATTTGAGGCTTTTTAAATTTTGCTGTTAGTTTTTGCAAAAACATTTTGTTAGCACAGCACTAGAAAAGCAAATTAGATCAACTCATTACTCATAGGAWTTTAGAGGCGTTGGAGCTATGTGTAACTAATAACTGTAGGTGGAATGGTAGTAAGGGAAGTGAATCAGTCCTCACAGAAACTAGATCTTATAAAGAAAATATTAGWCAACAGCTAGTGGGGAAGATTGTCTCCAACCTAAAAATATAACACTAGTATTTAATGTAATCATAAACAGTAATAATATTATTACTATTAAGTATTGCTTTAGTGTAAACCATAAATTGCAATAAAATAGACCCTTTCCTAGAAGAAATGGTATTTTAATAACATTTATCTGTATACTGCTTTGYTTCCCAGTTGTCAGTGGAAGTTCTTTAGGCTGCAGTTTTGCAGTTGATGATTTAGGATATCCTTAAAAGAGAGGACATGTTTGGGGAGGACAAGCAGTTAAAGTTCTGAACACTCATGACTACCAACTCCAATATATTTTTCTGGTTCCCTTCAGCACTTTTGGGGATCTCTGTGTCTTTAATTGCTAATTTGAAGTTGAGGCAACCTTTTCTCTTAGTTTGCTTTTAATGAATTCACAAAATAGGAATTTCTCCTGAAGCCTAACCATTTTGCTGCTGAGCTCCACAAAGCACAGACTTGTGACTGAAAGTGACTGGTCTAAAAATTTTCTTGAAGTGGAACTTTTTATTCATGCAGTCATGTAGGTTTCAGTCTTATGCTGCTGCTCGTCAAGGCTACCAAGAAGGATAAAGAGTAATCAAATGATTTCTTGATTAATTTCTCATGTTAATTTGTTCCATAATTCCACCTTGTTGGTGTCTTTTAGAGCAGGCTGATGTTCTGAATCTCACTGTTGATACCTGCTTTTTTGCCTCCTGCCTGAAGAGCAGGGTTGGTAGGGTGAAAGAGCTACTGCTTCACTGTGTTTGGTTATCACTAATAACGAGCTGTCACAAATCTTCTTGACTTCCAATGACTACTGGAAATCTCATCTTTAAACTAATAAGGCTCTTATGAAACGAAAATAGGTCAGTTCCTGCATGTTCTCATAGAGCATTATGCACTCCATATAAAAACTTCAAATGTGAAATTTAAGTGTCTCTGCAGGTTGCATGTGTTTGGGAGAAATGGAACAGCCTTTGCTTTTCTTCAGCAAGACATTCTGTTACAATCTTCTGAACATACTAGTTTGGGGCTAARGATGAAGCATATAGGAATACTGAAATTTTTCAGGGAAACCATTATATATCAATCAAAGTCCCATTGACTTTTGTTTAAATTAGAGTTTGGAGCCTAAATTCACAAAATAGATGCATTTCTGAGCTGTCCAGGTAATGGTGAACATATTATGTGTTTTATTCTTCTAATGCATTTTTCCTAATTTCTTCTGGTATTTTGAGTGCTTTTCTCAATGCAAGTAGATTATGTCAGCAAGTAATGAAAGTGTGGTGAAGACACCTTTTGTGTTCTTTATAATCTCAGTTTTGGAAAGATAAGCTTTGAGAGCAGGAGAAAAGACAGAGAGAAAGGAAAAACCTTCCTAAACTCTCTTAAAAAAAAAAAAAATCAAAGCACACACAACCTGTGAAAACTAGTTGTGATAAGGGACAGGGATGAGGGAGGAATATATAAAAGTTTTTCAAACTTCATAAACTTAATATAGTTCAGAATACTGTTATGCATGTGATTAATAGCAGTCTGTTGGATAAAAAGAAATAACTATAGGAGAAAAACAATTGATGGTTATAGCAAGATCCCACCATCAGAAGCATTTTGAACAATAAAAAGGCAATAAAACTACTTAGAATCCTGTTGGAGTGTTCACAGCAGCATGAGGAAGAACTGCAGTAATAGTGTGGTCTCTTCACTGGGGAAGTTGTGGTTTCCTTCCTAGTTGYGGTTTCCTTCCCTGGGGAAGGAAAATGGTGGGTCTTGTCTCTTTCCAGCATGAGATGTTATGGGGCACTGTTAAGCCTATTGAAGCATCAGCTCTCCTGGGCCCCTCTTCCTTCTAGACCCTTAGCCGTTGGGATTCTTCCAAATAGGTCCCTGAAGAGGCTGAAGTTGGCCCTCCTGAAGTCYATAGTTGCAAGACTACTTACAGSCCTGTCTCCTCCTCATTAGATCCTGAACTCCATCATCTCATTATCACTAAAGCCAAGACTAAGACTACCCTACCCCCCTTCACATCTCCAGCAAGTCCCTCTCTATTTGTTAGTATGAGGTCCAGTAGCCCGCCTCTCCTCATTGGCTCCTCCACAACCTCTGTCAAAAAGTTATCACCAACACACTGCAGGAACCTCCACGACCATTTGAGCCTTGCTGTGTTGTCTTGCCAGCTGATATCAGGATAGTTAAAGTCCCCCMTGAGAACCAAGGCCTGTGGCTGTGAGGCAACTTACAGCTGACTATGGAAGGCCTCATCACCTTCCTCATCCTGGTCAGGTGGCCTGTAGCAGACACCCACCACAGTGTCTCCCACGTTAGCCTGCCCTTTAACCCTTACCCAGAAGCTCTCAACTTGCTGATCATCCACCCCCAGGTTGAGCTCCATGCATTCCAGCTGCTCTCTCACAGAGCAACTCCACCACCTCGCCTTCCCAGCGTGTCCTTCCTAAAGAGCACGTAGCCTTCCATGACAGCACTCCAGTCRTGTGAGCTGTCCCACCTCGTTTTTGTGGTTCCAGTGAGATTGTGATGCTGGGACCGCACACAGATCTCCAGTTTGTCCTGATCATTCCCCATGCTTTCTGGATTGGTATACAGGCATTTCAGGGAAGTAATTGAGCCTGCAGGTTTCCCAGGAGGGGTGTAAGAGGACCCTCTGTAATCATATCTTATTCTCACTTCCGTGTTACCATTGAGTTTGCTTCAGAATAATGCAGCTGCCACTGTTTTCACATGTTCATGATAGGAACAAGCCAAGTTGAACAATAGCATTAATTCCTTTATACTACAACCTGTGGATTGAAGATAGGAAAAATCATTTGTTGACACAGTGGGTTTCACCTCTGGGCTCATGTTCTGGTTTAGATCTGGTGATAGATCTGGTTGGTCCCTATCTACCAATAGAAACAAGAATGCTCGAGAAAAGTATTATCAGTTTGTTCATCATCCTTGACAATGCAAAATTTTCCCCCTTAAGCCTCTCGCAGACATTTGCTACAGCAGAAAGCACCACATAACTTGGCACATGTGAGCTTTTGCCCTGGAGTACAGCAGAGGTGGAATAATAGTTACATTGTATTTGCGAAGTAATGAGCCCTGGTACTCCAGGGTTGTCTTTACAGAAATCAGACTCTCTACAGCAGTTCCTGTGGAATTGTGCTCTTGTTTTGRGTGTTGTTGCATGGATATATGAGAGGATACTTAATTTTGTGCAATTGTTGGTCTGGTTAGTTTTACTAGTCTCTCCTTTTCAAGAATGTTGAATTTAAATAAGATATACAGGAAAGGTAATTCCCTGGCCATTCTTAAAAGCAGTCATCTTTTTTTTTTGCTGTGACCAGAAGTATATTAGCAAGTATCCAAGGGATGAGCTGTTTCTCTTCATCCTTTTTCATGCCTTCCTCTCATCCTTTCTTTGCATTTCATAAAATGTGACAAAATAAAGTAATATTTTAATCATTATTCTATTTGCCCATCTTTCTGTTTGCTTTTTTTTATTCTTATAGTTATCCTTTGTTTTTATATATCAGAGATGCTACTGTTGCTCTTCCTAGAAGACCATTTTAAAGAGTGTATTGTAAGCATAATTTGATATAGAGCAGTGCTTAAACAGGCAATCACATCCTCTTTTGATGTACTTCATGTCAAAATATTGATGGTCAAATCCTCCGTGTAGCCTCTGTAACATCATTTACTACCTCTTTTTCCACGAGTGAAATTTCTTAAGCACCTCATCTTCTGGGCACAGTCAGAGCTGGGTAGGATCTTAGCATTCTGAAAAATTCACTGACAGGTTGAAGCTTCTCTGGTATTTATGAAGTAGGMGTTTTCATTCTTTATGTGTGAAGATGTGCTGGAATCTGGTAAATGGTAGGAAAACCTAGGGATTGGTCTGCTGCAGAAAGGAATTGTTTGAGGTACAGCTATTTACTCATGCAGGAAATGATGGAACAGCTTCAGGAAAAGCAGTTGCATTCCTGTGTCATTCCTTGGTAGTTAAGGATCTACCAGAACTGCGTGTATTCAGAAATGCATTTAAGTTYCCTTAGGCAGAAGGGAAATATGAGAAAGCCTCTCCTACTTTTTATGGTACTGGGAAAGCCCATTTGTAAAAGATCTTTCAGTTCTCATGCTCCTTATCATAAAATGCATGATCACAGAACAGTTGGGGCTGGAAGGCTCCTCTGGAAATCAATTTGTCCAGCCCTCAAAGYAAATCCAGCTAGAGCAGGATGTTCAGTACTGTACAGTTGGATTTTCATTATTTTTCAAGGAGAAAGACGCTGCAGGTTGTGAAAAACTTCTTGTGTTGAAGCACCACTAGGTTAAACTGGGAGTGGTGGTGGTTCATTCTGGTGTTCAGACCAGGTATAGCAGTTCTCTTTACCTCCTCCCATCAGACCTTAATAAACGTTGGAAAGATCCTCCTGCAAGTCTGTTCTTCTCTACGTTTAACAGTTCCAGGTATCTTAGACATGAACAATGCTTCAGCACCTCAGCTGTCTGTAGCTCACATGTGTCTTGTAGGATGACACTCTTTAAGGAAATATTTAAAAGACACTTGTAGGAAGAAAATTATCTTGTTGGTATTCCTGAAACATAAAAAAGTGAAAAAAAAGGCATCTGACAGAGCTGTTATTGAGCACCAAGGCTGGACGGTACCCACCCAGTGACTACCACCTATAGAAAATAATTCTTGCTTGTAGATCTTACATTGAATTTTAAGTAGGTCTTACAGTACAACTACTACTAAGACTAAGCAGCTTTAGGACAAGAGCTTGGGAAAGCCAGAAGTAGGTCTTGCAAGGTTCTTAGTTCTTCTTTAACAGTTCTTGTGCACTTCAGCTTTTGTTGCTAAGCTGATCAGTTCCATGCGTATTTATTCTTGATGGTAATTAAGAATTAAGCAATGCAACCTTGTAGATCATATATGGCTTTGGGATTCATTTTTCTGATGGGGGAAGATTCATTGCAAAGGTGTTATATTTGACAATCGGTTCCTTATAAATGCTGTTACTGCCTGACACATCTGTGGAGAAAAAAAGAAAACAAGGTAAATATGTTTTTATTTTGTGAGAGTTCTTGATTTCTAAATAATGAATCAAGACTGAATGAAAAAAAATGTTGAAATATTTCCCATTCTGGTGACACAAGGAAAATATACCCAAACCTTACAATTGCTGTATGGACGGTGGCAATATTATGTATTTATGTATTACTGAATGGGGCTTTCTGAGTTTATCGACCCCAGTATGACTGGTGCTAAATGTACAAAAATAAACCCATCCTCAAAAGATTGCAATGAAAGGATAAAGCATGAAACAGATGGCTAGTCCTGCATGGGGAATGTTAAAAATAAGAGGAAATTGACTGGCACAGTAGGCAGTGGTCTCGGCACACCAGCTGCTTAACCAGTGACATTTTTTTAAATCATGGCAGAAAATATTTTTTCAGGTTAGCTCTGAAATAGCCTAATGAATAGCTCTTAACATGTACCGGGCATGTTCTCATGGGCAACAGGAATGAAAGCATGATGGAAATTTTTTGTAGATTGATGGGAGCAGTCGGCATCTTAGTAGTATTCMCTGCAAAAGTGGTGTGAATACAAGCTAATAATCACAGCATGTGGAAGGCGGAGGAAGTGGTAGGTGTAGGTGCACTGTGAAGAAAGTGATATGATCCAAGTGATGGGTGAGCTAGGAATAGCTTTGGGGTAGTGATAGTTTTCCGATAGCTTTGAGTGGGCRTGACTGACTTAGCCATTTATCTGTCCTTCATTATAGTAGTCAAGATGCAAGGGGGAAACTGGATCAGGCTCTTAACTGGTGCAATGGATAAGATAGACCTTATARTCTGCTATACTGTAGCATGTGTTTGGGTGAAACATATTAACCATCTTGAAAGTAGGCTCCATAGAAGCAGCACTGTACCTTTGAATGTTGTCCAGCAAATGATACTACCAGTGTTTTTAAAATACAACCAGAGCATGAGAAGGCAGACACAGCCCCAAGAAAGYGATCAACATTTTTCTAGCTTTGACTTTTTTAATTACATGCAAAATTTGCTTTCCTTAACTGGTCATTTATGACAATGTGATCTTTTGTGCTTTACTCTTAGAGCCTTCTCTCTAGGAARGAACTATGTAATCCTTTGTTCTTCCAGTATGTGGCAAAGCAAGATGTCTGCCTTAGGATCCAGCAGCTTCACAAAACTGGGTCAGAAAGCTTGAACTATTTTTAAAATTATAATGTTCCTTCTTCAGTTTTGCTACTGCTAGTAGGTATTACAGTGTGTTTTTAGTAGTAAACTGATTCATTTGTCAGTGCTGTATAGATTTAATTCTGGAGGAAAAAAATTATGTGCTTCAGAAGTCTGAATTATCCAGATCTCTCCTAATTGGTGAAAGAGAATGCTGAGTATGGATGGCAGATGTTTCCTTAATTAATATCCTACTGGGCTAATCAGCAGAACCTTGGGAGCTGCTATGAGACTTTTGATGTGTTCAGAGAATCCTTGATCTATAGACTTCTCTTTAAACTTCTACTCATAACTGTTTTAACTATTTGGCTGTGTGATACTTGCAAATAGTAGAGTCTTTAGTCACAAGCTGTCTTTTGTGTAAACTAATCTTGTGAACATTTCAATGACATTTGTGTTTAAAATTTGCGGAAAATTTTATGTGCAAATTGAGCCCTTCTCTAAGTTTGAGCTTAATTTCTTATAGGGTGAAAAAAGACTTAGTTCAAAATGTTTGCCTTTCAATATATTCAGCATAATATTTTTAATTTTATGAGGTCAGCTTTGCCATAAGTAGGATTGATATTCAAATTTTGTCACAAGCCTAATGTCACTCATTAGAACCACATGTGCTCTCACTGAACCAGARCTCAGTCAGGGGAAGTTCAAAACTCTGACAGACCGAAAACATGAAAAAARCATTAATTTGTAAACTCTTCTACTTTCAAGGCAGTGTTTCTGTAGTTTCTGAAAGTGAAAAAAATAAACTTTTCACTAAAAAATGTTTCTCTATTTTTCCCCTCGATTTTTCATGTTGTAGAAATCCRTAATTTAGACATTCAAATTTTTATGAATTAGTATTTTCAAGAAAATGTGTAAGGTGCCCTAGCTGTAAATTTGTTTATTCTACTGCATCTGGAAAGGAGGGAGAGGTGAGAGGATGTAAGAAGTACTGCAGAGTTGCTTTCATGTGCATATTGGTGATTTCCTACTACAGCAAAACACCCATGGGTTTCCCAGGTGTCCTAGGACAGATCTAAGGTTTTGTGGTTGAAAAGATCACATTTTCCAAACCAAATTCTTAACCCTTTCTAAGAAAGTTACTAAAGTTCTGCAGGGTTTAACTGTATGTGGTTGAATCTGGCTCTTAAGTCACTCTTCTGTCCTGGAGGAAAGTCATGTCTGCAAGTAACAGCTCTGGAGAACTGAATGGAGCACACAATTTGTCAGAACAGAAGAGCCGAGAAAATAATGGTAGCAAGGGGAGGGTAGCACAGCATTTTTTGTTTAACAGCTCTGCCCTGCTGYATATAGAGGGGTTTAAATAAAGGATCTCTAATGATTTGTTTAGTGGGTGCATCTGTGTATCTTAGTTAACCTCTGCAGTTAATGGGTTCCACAGAATATGATTCCATAAGAGTTACTGAACCCAAGCTTTCTACTTTCATCTTGCTTCTTTCCCTCTGGAGCGGAATCAAATMATTTGTCTCTAACTTCTGCAATGGCAAAGTGGAGGCAAAACTTGACTTTAGTGAGTAGAAAGTAGAAATGAATGTTATATTACCCATAAGGGTGGTTTTGGAAGGACATGCCACCTGCAGTAACAGGGAGGAATATTGGTTCTTGCTGGCTTGCCTTATTATTTTAAGCTGTTCTTTGCTCTTTTCCTCACTAGCTCACATCCCACTAGCTGTTTACAGTTATTTCACACATCTTATGCCAGCCTTATGCCATTCATTCTGTTGGGACCTGCCTRAAACCTCCTCCAAACCTTACTGCTGTAGGTTTTTAACGAAAATTCTTAGCTCCTGCCCATCAAAACTGATTCTCCTACAGGCAAAAAATTACATCATTTAGTATATAAAACATGTCAATGATTATGCAAGAGCTCTGTGCCACCCTTGATCCCTCTCTTCTATCTGTTAATAGCAACTGCATTTCTAAGTGTTTATGGACTCTTAGCTCAGGACTATAGGCCTGATTCTTGCTTTAAGATCATTTTCTTTTCTTTTTTTTTTTTCTTTAACCTCTGTGGTACCTTTATTCTTTAGCATGTCTATGTATTGCCAGCGACATGGGGAATAAAATTGAACATGCCATAAGATAAGACCTAGACCCTAACAAATTTGGATCTGAACTCCTAGAGATGAGGTGCCTTTGTCTCATGCTTTGAGCCTTTATGATTGAGGGCATTCTTTGMTGCTTGGAACAGCTGATCTTGGGGCAGGATTGATCTTGCTATTAACATCAACACTGCATCATTTTGAGTGGAATGGGGCAGATTCTTCCAGTACAGTCACTAAGGAAGAAATAAAAAGGATTGCTCTGTAGCACTCAAGTAAACCAGAAGTATTTCTTCCAACTGGCTTGAAAGATGTAACAATTCAGCATATGATTTTAATGTCCATGTAACTAAAAATGCATTTAATTCACAATAGCATTACAAGAAAACATATTGACATCTAATTATGGATCACAGAATTTGCAGTGAAACTGTAGTGCATCTGTTCAATGAAACACAATTGTGGAGAATGCTAAAAAGCCAAATATAATGAAAATGTGAACCAACATACAGATGAGSCCATTAAATGCATCAGTGTGAAACAAAGTGAGGCTATTCAAGAGAAGAGCTCATACATACGTTTTAGTAGATAACAGGAAGTAATATTGCCTACTAAGGGTTTTTTCTTTCTATTTTCTTGTGAACAGCAGGGTTTCAACTGTTAGGGTTTCTCAATGGAGACTGCTGTTTCTAAGTTAACATGAAAATGCTTAATGCCTAGCTGACAATGGACAAAATGATTCCCATGGCTTCTCAAAATAATTGTTACATTCTTTCCTGCTATTCCTTCAGTTTTTGTTAGGCTTCCCTCCTAAACACCAGTTTTGCCCTGTCAAAATGATTTCACTATCCTTATATAACACCCCTCACAGTGGAAGTAGGATTGGAATCAAATCAAACAAAAAKGATAAAATGGATCAAATAAAAATGGATAAAATCAAAATTAAAAATGAGTTACTGAATTTAAATCTCAATGATGAACAAATAAACAGAACTAAATACTACAGCAATGAACATCCCTGTCTAGATGAGTTGTGAAAGCATGCAAACCTGTGAGTGTGTAATCTCCAACTTGAGCAAGCTGCTTTTTAGTGTTTGGGTTTTGACCTACTGCATATCAGGGTTTGTGTATATATGTAGAATAATACTAAGTGCTATAGGATCAGTTTTAGTTGATTTTTACCAGCATGAGTAGTTGGATTGCCAAACTGGCATACAGCACTGCACATAGAACACTAAATTGATTATATATGATGATGTGTTCCTGAAATCTTTGTGGATTCAACAAGGAAACTGGTCATTTATGATGCAGCAATTGCAACTAAACTACAGACCTTGGGGAGCTGTCTTTCTGTTCTGAAAACTGAAAATAGTTCTTTGCATTTCTGTCACTTCGGAAAATATACACTGAAATCTTAAATTCTACTGTTTGCTAGAGGTCAATCTAAACAAGGTAATGATTAGAATGTCATCAACCACCCAAAATKATTTTGGACACATTCTTCCTGGTTGTACTTTTCATTGCTTTTCTTTTTAAGTGTTTCTTAATACAGTAATGCTGGACAAATATCTTTCTCTTTTCCCAGTGAGAATGGCATCAAACAGTTTGCRCTGCAACACATGCTTGAGTGATTGGCTTCAATTCAATTTTTCATTTTTATCATATGGGTCTGAGTATCTGTGAGGTGATCTTTATCTGTGTAGTATATGTTTGGAACTACAGCTGATCTTCACTGGTGTTTATGCGTTTTTTTCTTCTTGTCTGCAGCAATATAGCATTACCTTTGTAGACTGTGTCTTTTGTTCTAATTCTGAAACAGGTCAGTAGAGATATATACATCTGGAATCAAATTCAGTTAGGTTGTCTTGGGGTGAGGGAGGTCAGAATGAGTGCCAGGAATAAGTGGGTAKTTCTTGCTGATGTTGTTTGGAGTTTTAAAGTGAAATAAATAAATGATTTTCCTCTAAATCAATTGCTTATTCTTTAAATGAATAGAAGAARGAATTTCAGGACTTTGGAATCTCCATGGAGTGTAACAGGTATTAATCTAATAGTAATTACTGAATAGTAATAATAGTAGTGAAAAAGTCCTGGGCCTGTTACAAAATATGGCCAATAGCTCTCTGTTTCCTTGCTGAAGCCATGTCAGGTTTTACGGTCCAGTCAATATAATGACCAAGTACTTTTTAAATTSAGTGTTACTGACTGAGGTTCACTGACCTACTTTACAGATCAGAACATAACCAAATATTTTCAAGTATTTAAAGCAGTTGTGGTTGACTTGCTTATTGTGTGATGTGGGTAAATTTAGGCTGTTATTAAGGTAAATCTATTCGGACTTGAACTATTTGGATTTTTTTGGGAAGTGTATGAAAAACAGAATATACCTTGAAGACAAATGATGATATTCCATGAATAAACCCATCTTMTAGGCTTGCTAAAAGCCTCTGGGAAATGTCCCTCTGGATGAAATATCCAAGAGCTTTAGTAAATGCAGAAGACTGCTGATTTATTTGAAACATRAGATTGTACCTGTACAAATAGGTATATCTGTATTTCTTAGGCAGAATCTGCTGTGTTTGTGAATTTAAGTGTCACTCTGAGGTTCATAATTAAAGCGAAAGAAGCTGAGTCTTAGAATTTATATTCTCTAAGAAATGAGACCCCAAATAAAATATCAAGAATTTACTTAAGAAGAGAGGTAATAAGACAGAGTCAAACAACTGAGATAGCAGAGACTTGAAATGCTTAAACTGCTTTTTGGTTAGTAATTTTGAGWGTTTCCCCTCATGTAAGTAAGGCTTCTGCTGGCCATGTTAGTTTGTTGGGGGAAAGGGCTTCTGTGCTGTATCAAATGAAAATCAGTACAATAGTTCCTCTAAGSGTTGTTTTCAAGCTGCTATACAACATCATGGAACAGGGGCTATAATTTAGTCACAAAATGCTGCCACTAAAGGTTTGGAACCTATTTCTTGGTTTAGAATCTTTTAGGAAAAATATGGATAAGTTGGGCATGTTTTATGGCTTAAGACTTCGGAGAGGTTTTTATTATTTTTATAAGCTTCATTTAAAAGTAAGCCTGTGTATTTCCAGGGACCATCTTGAATTTTATTTTTCTCTACTTGCTGTACCAGTAACAAGATACACTATCAAATGTGTGGCTAGGCCAAGTCCATAAATTTTATATGCATACTAAATGATATTGTCTGTTTTGCAAGTTTTTTAGATTATTGAGGGGCTCTCTTGCTGTGAGTGTGGATGAGCAGGGGAGACTTTTTAAATTTTCCCTTCCCTTCCYCCCCCTTGGCTTACAATTAAATATATATTTTAAAAGGTCTCTGAAATAGTTGACAGATCTTGTATTAACTACCCTCTTTGGTAAGAAATTTCTAAATGGTTTGTTCTGCTTATAAGCTGAAAAGTACGTGTGGGTTTTTTTTTCCACAGCAATCTTGTGCATGTGATTTTTCTTACTTTTGCTATTTTTCAATTCAACTCTGCCAAAATGATTGTACTCTTTACTGTTTCTAGYGTTGTGCTGAGCAACCTGGCCCTGCTGTGTCAGGTAATTAGACCTCCCAGTAAGCAGGGAGCTAATGGGAGTTTGTATAGAAGCTGCTCCATGATGTTACTTGGTCAAGCCACAGTTAGGATGCTAGACACAGCCATATGTTTCCTTGTATGTGTAAGTCCCTATAGCTTCCCTCTTGGATTGTGCTTGCCCCATCCATGCTTTGCTGTACCATGCAACAGAAGAGGAAACACCTCTTACTCCTGTAGGATTTTTTTGGTGGCTTTTTGTGAAATATCCTTTTTGTGCTACAGAGGATTATGTTTTTTTCCAGATGCACAACTGTTAATACAAYTGTAAAGGATACTGGGCATCTGTAGACCTCAAGTGCTTTTGGAAAAGTTGACCAGTAACCAAAAAGAGAAATTTGAAACCTAAACAAAATCAAGCCATTAAAACTTGAACTAGTGACTATTTAATCAACATCAAATCAGCATCAGACCAAAAAAGTTCTGTCTGCATTAATGAGCTATTTCATAATGAACCTGTAAAACTACCCTTTCAATGAACAGAAGTGTCTCTTTGCTGTAGACAACTGGGACTGGTCTCCTGGTCCATCAGATGAATGGGTATTTCTGTTTCTGACTTTCCTATAGCACCTTACGATAATAGCTGGGAAAGGTTCTCTGTGTGACCAGTGATTTGTTGCAAAACTGTTTTGCTTCAAATTTGGGGTTTTATCTTCTTGGTCAGCAGAGTGATTTGAATGGTCCAGCTGGAAACTAGTTGCTCCTCCTTTATGGGATAAGGATGTGGTATTTTTAGCAGCACAGGGTGTTAATATTGTTAGGCCAGCAGCTATCTGGCAGGCTGCCTTGCAGGCTGCCAGTAGACAGGGTTGCCTGAGCTGGTTTCACCAGTGAAGTACACTACAAGAAGAGTTCTGTGGTGAGCCAGGGAGTAATGAGGGATRATGGTTTACCGTGGACTTCATCCACTGACCAACTAATATGGAAATTGGCAGCAAAGATGCAAAACAGAAAGAACAGCTTTCGTCAGAATTACCKTAAAGGTAGTCAACTAGTGACCTAGAAATGCAGAAAGAGATAGAAGCGATTTGTAAGAGCAGCTCACGTGCAGCAGAGTCAAAACTTGGTTGCAGGATCACAAAATCAGCAGTAATGCTGTGTTTTCCAGCTCTTCTTCTCAGCAGGACGAATATTTGCTAGACTAGAAGAAATCCTTAGGCTTTGTCACTTACTACTACAGCCACATTTTTATTCCTGTCAATATAAAGATATATGACTGGAGGGCTGACCTATGGGAGTATGTAGAGCTGGCTTCAGTTCGGAGAGTAGAAGAGAGCTTTCTGTTTTTCTGAGGATAAGCTGCTTAGAAACCACATGGATGATCTGCAAGARAAAAATATTTATATTTTTAGAAGTTCCCAGTAGTTTTAAGATTGAAAAGTGCAGGATTTGAATCTGGTGGCAGAGGGGTTCACTTGATGTGTAGGAATAAGAAATGGGAGTCTGAGCATTTCTGAAACACTTGATYTACCTTTTGAGACACTACATTTTCATTTGCTTTTCAATTAAATGGTAACAACTTATCTAAATTGGAGTCTTGTCTCCCGTGTCGTTTACTTCTTGCCTTCACTGTTAGCCCATATTAAAGGCTCTGTGAGAGATTATTATACTGATGGGGCCCCTGAGGAAAGAAGGTGCTATGAATAGAACAGTTTTTGGCGCAAGTGGACTTAGGTGTTGTGGAAGTGGAACTGAGAGTCTGCAAATAACCTGAACCTGAACAGATCACAAGCATTTTATAAATAAAATAAAAAGGCATATTTATTCACCTCTGTAGGTAGATGCAGGTGAATGCCATTGAGTCAGTGATTCTGTGTCGGTATTCTCTATTCTTCCAGTTACATGGAARGTGGAGTTAGGGGAATCCCAATTGTGTGTCCTATTTCCATACACCTCTTAAAATGGGGAATTCATGGGGTAAAAAGGAAGAGAGATACAGATATGGTAGGAATGGATGTGATGGACAATAGATTGTGTGAGCAGTGAGTTGCTTTATCTTGGCACTGTGCCTCCTTAGATGGAAAGGGGCTGGTAATAAAATCTTGGAGGCAGAGATTCTCTGAATTATTTTGGATGATTTTGAAATGTTGCTGTGAAAGGAGAGGCAGGAAAGGCTCCTGCTGATGCACTGGTCAAAGAACTGGGCTCACTAAGTAGAGCCTTGATATTCTCAGCATTCACTGAAAGACATGGATGCTAGACATTACATGCTTCATGTAGGATGGACAAAAGAGAGGGAGGACTGCTGGGGAATAGTGAAGGAGATTAGCACAGCTGGTCTACAGAAATGGTAGCTTATGATTAGAATTTTAGAAACTTAATTGGATATTAAGGAGAGTGAGTGCCTTTGGCATGGGAGAGACTTCAGAAAAAACATAGCCCAAAAATCTGATCATAGGTAAATGAGAACAAGATGACAAAAGGCTTACTGGTCCCAGCCAGGCTTGCATGCCAAAAAACTTGAACAGAGGACTATAGATTGCTTGTTTTGATTGTTTCAATTGTTGATACTCTCTTACTGTCATTGTCCTGAGAAGGAACAACATTCCTGTTGTTCTGTGGTCAACATTCATGAGAATTTTGCAGTTTAGGTTCCGGTATAGCTAATCCTTCATATAAGGGGTCAAACAAGTTGAGTAGACCTGAGCATAAGCAGTTTGAGTAAATGTAGGTTAAAAAGCAGGTTAGGAATGATAATATTATCAGAATCTCTTAGGTTATTGAAAGTCTCTGAGGTTGCAAAGAAATGCCATTAATTTGCTTTATGTTTCCTCAAAACTTTTTCAATTGTTTTTGTGAAATACTATTGAACGGAGGTGGAATTACTAGTTATGCAATTGGGAGGAAAACACAGTCCTTTTTTTTTAGGACATCTCCTGTAGTATTTGAGAGCTGTTGCTGCCCCTACTTCGACGCAAGTTCATTTCTGTCACTATCATCCTCAGACATGAGGACAGGCACCTGGTGCCCATCTTGCCTCACCCTGGTGTCTTCTTCTTCTCTATTTATTCCCTCTTGTTCTTCTTCCACTGCTTTTCAGTATATTTTTCTCAATCCAACTCTCCCATTCCATCAGTTTTTGGAATTCCGTYAGTTCATCTCAGAAAGAAAACAAAGTGTATAGGCACACTCTTTTTTCCTTGATTTCATTATGTTTGAGTTGTTTTAGGTATTCATAACACTTGTCTTAAGCAGTGTTTTGATATGTAGAAGGCACACAAAGTCAAACTGTAAGTGATCTTGCCATGTATTCCCCTGAATATCTACTGAGTGGGAGTAGGGTGAGGTAGAGTGATTTGGAGATCTTCAAAACCCACTTGAATGCGACTCTGTACCATGTGCTCTGGGTGTCCGTACTTGAACAGAGGGATAGGACTAGATAATATCTAGAGGTCCCTTCCAACTTCAACCATTSTGTGATTCTGTATGATTTGCAATCACTGCTTTTTTCTGTGTATTTGAGCGGCACTTATGATCCTAAGAAATGCACAAGTAATATGTTACTTTGTAGTTCTCAAAGTAGATTCCAAAGACCTTTCATTAAGTGGATTTAAGTCAMTTCAAGATATGTTGGACCATAGGTTATCTACATGTCTTCTGCTACAAATGGCAAAGATGTATCTAGTTTTCTAATCTATTTTGCTTAAAAATATGTCCTTCTTTCCTAGTGAATGGAGCATACTTGAATCAAAAAGTTGTTTTGCTCTGTTCAAGTAGCAGCTGAGCATTTAAGCTACYTAATTTTTTTAAGCAGAGGACATAATTTTTTGAAAATCCTGGAACATTCGAAGAACAAAAAAATCTAATTGAAACAGCAGTCACACAAAAATACCTATAAAGAAATTGTCTACTCATCCTTCTGGTCTTTTTAGGAATGCAGACAGAGAGAAACTTGATGTTATCTGTGTGGACCTCAGATACCAAGTCTTCYAGTCTGTTTTATATAGAGTCTTAAGAGYTCCATCACAGCAGTCTTTGTAGAAYCCTTATCTGCAATTAGGAATGGTAGTCATAAATGCCCAGTTAACTTTGAGATCTGCCTTACAGGATGAAGGTCAAAACCTTATTACTAAATGCGGAAGGATTATAGTCTTGGCTACTCACATATCTCCAGGAAACCCGCAGGAGCTCTACAAGAGGCCCAAGACACCAGGTTTAACCAGTGTTCTTTGAGGAGATGGATAGAGAAATTATAAACYGTTCTAGAAGGAGGTAATGTTGTGCTAGTTTTATCAAATCCTCTGGAGGGGGTAARGAAGCTAGTAAGTTATGTTCAAAACCAGCAAAAGAAAAGAGTCCTCCCAGAGATGAGCAATGAACCTGKTGCCAGATCACCATATGAATGCTAAACCAACTTGCAGGCCAAGGAACACAGTAGAGGTTCAAATATTAGCAGTTTGCTGGGGATTCCCAACTTAAGTCATATAGCTCTAGATGTCCATGATCTGTAAAAAGTTGAAGGCTCAGAGTGCTAGCTGAAATATTAGAAATATTATGTATTCTCTGGTTTTAAGCTGTCCTTGGCCTTGTCTCTTGATTCCTGTTGGAAATAGGATTCTGAACTAGATGAATCTTGGAATGTTCTAGAAATGCTTTTCTTTCTGTTTTTGTTTTCGGTTTAGTTTCTATGTCTTCATACGTACCTATATGAGAGCTTTTTGCTAGTGTTCTCTTTTCTTGCCAGTGCTTAAACTCATTTTAATTTTTGCAAACAGAAAACACATATATAAAGGAAATAACAGTGATAACATCCTAAGATGTTGTATATGGTGGTGCCTGTAACACTGTATGCTGATAAAGAATGTGGCTGCGATGTCCTTTTTACTTGGACGTCTGGACTGCTAGGTCTGCTTTCTTGTCATAGTTGCTCAGGTCAGATTTCAGATGGTGCTAGTGGTACTTCTGCCACAGTTCCCTGGGATATTTAAGGCTTCATTTGTTTTCTGCTGCTGCAGATACGTAACTTCAGTCTCAACCACTTCCTTTCCCCACTCCTCCCTCATCTGCCATAGTTAACTTCTTTCTGTTATCAAAACTTTTCTTGTTGCTGTGTTGATTTTTAGTTGCACAAGTGTAAGAACTTGTGTAGCATTTTGATATATTCAAGGAACTTGATTTCTTGAAAGCATCCAGGTCATTTGAAGAAAGTTTTCATTGGATAGGTATATGCATGAAGCTATAGTAGAAAAGTTTTATAGTAAGAGTTTTCATGAATCATRTAACTTATCTAAAAGACATCTCTGTGAGGTTCTTCAGTGGTATCTCTGTGTAATGAATGACTATCTTACATGCCACAATAACTGAGCTATGTCTCACTGATCATTGCCCATTCCTGTCTATTAACTTGCAGAAATAATCCTTTTGGTGAACTTCATCTTGGAATCCTTTCCTCCAGGGGGATATGAATTTCAAGTGTTCTGCAAATTGTGGACATATAAAAAATAGCARTTTTAAATAGCAGAGGAGAGACCAGTCGAACTGGGAAGTTGTAAGACTCTTTGAAAGAAGACAACAACTGTAGCAAGACGATAAAGATCAGATTTCCTCATAGAGCAAGAAAATGAAATATTATTTGCTTTCCTAARGAGTTGCGCTTAAAGCCTTCTGCAGAGACCAAGAAAACAGACACATGAAAAAGGGTAGATTGTATTCAACACTGATTTGGTAACATGGGATGGTTTGGAAATGAATGATTCATGACTAGAGGAGGGAAATGATTTATTAAAACTCATATGGTAAAGGAGAAATATTTTCTTGTTTTCACTGGAAATCGAGAATACAAATCACACCTTGCAAAATATATTGAGAAGTAGAATGAATGTTAGTGGATAAGTATTTAAGGCCTGGAATTAGTCTTTGGAACTGGTTCTCAGTCATATAATTTCAGGTGCAGGGACAAGTGAGGACCAGCACTGCTGAGCAAAGAAGTGCCATGAAATGCAGCAAGTGATGGTATGCTCATGCTAAGCATTTCAGTGCCACATTCCTTCTAGTGGGAACTGTGTGATGAAGAATGCATACAAAACTGTGGTAGGACACAGGAGAATAAAATATTTGAGTGTAAGGATAACTTCTGAATGCAGTTTTGAGCTTAAATTTCATTGAGGATTGATAATTGGTATGTACTGTAGCATTTTTATGGACAAAATAGTTTCTGCTATGGTAATTTCCAAGAAGCAGATTTTGTATTTGAGGTTTATAAGGTCTTAAATGTAGGAAAATGCAAAATGAGGAAAACACAAAATTTATTTTTGCATATGTAAAAGTACATTACTTACAATTTATGAAGGGAAACATTAGAGAGAATATTTTCTTCTGATTAAAAAAAAAAAAAATCTTTCTGGTATTCTTTAGCATGAGAAATTGAAACTATCCTTAAGTTTGTTTAGAGCATACAGGTGCTGCAGAGAGCAAATGATGAAGGCATTGTCTGCTCATATCTCTCTTTCTTATACTGCATACTGGCCAAATTTGGCAACTTCTGGTGTGTCTTGTATGTTTAATCTAATGGTAGTTCTCTTACTATGTCATCTTCTGAATTCTCTTCTGCCAAAATGCTTCCAAAAGCAGCATAATTTTGACAGAAGTGCATATGACAAATCGCTGTTGTGAAAATTTACCCTAATAAAAGTGTCTGTAGCTTAAGTATTAAATATTTAAGTCAATTTATATGTGCTAATTATATTTCCAAGCTTATCCTTATCACTGCTGAAGCCAGAGGTGTTCTTCYTGTTGGCATCTGTGAGGTTAATAGCCCTTTTGTGTTTTTTCTATCTCCCTGTTTGTCGCACATGTTTGTCTCGTGGTCTTTGTGGAGGACAGTGGGCACGTAGCAGACAATCCTCAAGCTGTCTAGGCAACACCTTTCCCTCCCACTTTGCAGTGGAACCATGCCACTACCTTGAAACACAGGCTCCCTTGACTATGCAAGAGAGTGGCTTTGTCAGTTCGAGATTTGCAGAGCATAATCCATTTGCTGACTCCATTGGAGTCAGCAGAGTTTATACATGAAAAAATATATTTAGATGCCAGTGTGGCAGCAAATTCAGGTTTTAACCTATGTAAGAATCTACCTATGAAAAAGGATGCAACTAGGGAAATCAATTTAATTAAACATTTATTTGACAAGTAATGGAAATGTTTAGGTTTTGAGCGAGCAAGAAAAAAAAACACCTAAATACTTGATATTGTCAGTGAATTTTCAGCTTAACAGGGTATTTATCATAAAAGATATCTTAAGTGACAGATGAAAAAAAGCTGATCAGTCATTCAAGCAATTCTTCTTCCCAATGGACCCAAAAAAATGTTGTCATGAATCAATCAATTCTTTTCCATCTTACTTTTCAAGATGATGTCTGAAATGTAAGAAAATTGGGTTATAGACCTAAGGTTAGATTGGAATGATTCTAATTGAAGCTCATTATGGCCTAATATAAATGCTAATCTTATAAATATTAAAGAGTCAAATCTATCTTAATGTATTACACAGTACTTACATTACCTTCAAAAAAGTCAGCTTCATACCAACAGAATGGAAGCTCAAATTGTCAAAGTTGCAGTGGAACTTTTGGAAATGAGCTGTCAATATACATGATTAAAAATCTCTGGACAGACATAAGAACTGTTGGCAAAAATGACTTGTGTGTTTTACCTATACAATGAATTTATCACAGTTCCTTCAAACCGGTTAGATTTCCTAAGTCTGCTTGTTTGGTGGCTAAAAGTGATCTTCTTCTATGCAAACTCCATTTTGAAAAGCATGCCACATCATATCTCTGCTCTTATTTGATAGAAAACACTGCAGGAGTGACTGCTTTGTTGTAATAAGATGATGCTTGCCATTCACAGAGGGCATCGTAGAGGGCTTTTATGATCTTTTACTTCTATCAGGATATATAGAGAGCAGAGGGACCAAAAAGTTTCTGGTCTCTGGAGAATAATGTACTGTTACATGTACCATAAGTATAAGGTGACTTACCTCCAGCTTTGCTTCCTTTTTACTTCTTACAATCTTCCTGTTCTACCTCCTCCACAGAAAAGGGTGGAGATGCACTTGTGGTAAGATGGCTTCGCTATGTCTGAACTCTGTGGGGAAAAAATGTTGAGATGGTATTTGACTCCATCAAGCATGTTATATCTGTGAAACCAAATAATGAATTTCCACTCACATGAGGAAAGGCCGCTGCACAGTCAAGCACGRGGGATAGAGGGGGGAGAAGAGTCTTGTAAGGCTAACATAATTAGTAGGAAGGATGAAATCTTAGATTCTAGTACCCAAATCAAAATATTCACTTAGAAGAATACAGATGCATGGATGTTGAAAGTGCAGCTACTTCTGTGGAAACTGTGCATGCAACTCCATCCTACCAACGCTCTGACTTTTCTAAGTATTTTTCAAAACTGTGATATCACTACTTAACCTGTTCTGCTTTATTGCCAGTGGTAGAGTACCAATAAATATTTTATACAGCAAAGCTAAGTGAATATTTTGCACTATACATTTTTCACCTAATCACAGCTTCCTCCAAGTTGTTCAGATTTAGATGAAAGTAGCTTTCGTTGAAAATGTATTTCTATGGACAGTGTGTGAGCAGCTTTAGAGTATTCAGCAGTCTTATAGCATGCTTAGAAATCAGCTGKTTTTTTAATGGTTAAACACTGAAACTTTGCCTGCGGGATAAATAGTGATGAATTTATTATTCTCTTGATTCTCACAGTAACAGAAATTTACAGGAAGTAATTCAAAAGATATTAAAAATTCCACAGTAGACATTCTTTTTTTTTTTTTTTTCCCTTGTAGGTATTTTTCCAGTCCTGTACTTGTACTTGCTAGAACTTTTAGTTGTTGCACATATAAAAAGCTAGGTATTAAAATTCTAGATTAAAATCCCACAGACTCAGATTCTAGTCTGAGCCCTGAAGGGGAAGAACATAGAGCAAGCTCTAAAATCTTCAAAGCCAAATCTGGTAATCTAGTCTTTTCTAAGTATGTTCCTCCTGGTCTAAGGGTATGTATAGTCTTAATATTCATGTTGCCTCTAGTAGGTCCAGATATGAAGGTTTGTTATTTTACGCCTTGTTTGGCCTCTCTAAAATTTCTAAGTTTCAGAGAAGCCAATACTGGTTCAGTGTTAATACTGCTCCAGGTTTGCCCTCTCCTTCTCCCAGGGTACAGCAGCTGCACTTGTATCTCCCTGTGAAAATTCCACAGCAGTCTTTACTCCCTTCTGTGCTTCATAGACTACTTGGCTGTACTTTTCTTAACTGTGTACTATGGYTCATGCCTCTTCTGCCTCCTTTTCCTTACCATTTAAGCAGATGTCCCATGAGGGATGCCTTTTCTTTTCCACAGCTCTTTGCATCCTAATGGTTGCCTTGCTTGCCCTGAGTCCTTTCAGAAAAGGAAGTTCAGCCTTGCCTGTCATACTGAAACAGCTACTGCAGTAACCTCCTTTCCTGCTTCAGCTTGGCATGTCCTTGCAAAAAGGGAGGGAGAGATTGTGTAGAAGGGGGTAGTAGCTTCTGTTCAGACACTGAGAAAATAAAATGCATGAAGAGCAATGCAGCTGGAGACACTGGATACATGCATCTGCTGTCTGCCTGTTCAATTAGGGAAAATAAATGCTGCACACTTCATGACATKGCTGAAAAAGAAGGAAGAGGAAAGAAGCAACGGATATGGGCCAAGTGGAATGTTTCTAGACTGTCTGTTTGCCCCACTTACCCTGTTATGCATAAGACATCTTTCTTGTTAAGATTTCTCATTGATAATTTGATATCACTGCTTGGTGCAAAAGGCAGTGGTGAGCATAAGTCAGCGGAGTTTATTTACTGTCAATTTAGAAAATAGTTTGTCTGCTTCTGTTATACACCAAGTAAGTAGCTGCCTAAGCTTGCCCCTCCCTGCACAAACAACGTTGTTCTGTATTAGTTCTTCTATATTTGGGGTTATCTGTATGTTTTTAGAAATAAGTATATGWGTTTTTCATTTTGTTACTGACTTTTTATATGGAAAGAGGTTGTAAAATTAAAAGTCAAGGGACATGTTTTTCTGTGACTTTTTGACTGAAATAGATGATATTTTAGTAAGCACTTTTTGTAGGTAMTAATGTGCTTTTTTTAATCCTGTTTTCTTGATTGCAGAACTTGCTATGGTGGATGGGAATTTGGGAAAATAAGAAGGAAGTTAAGAAGGAGTCTTGAATCAAACTTCTAGYAAAGGGAAGGAATAAAAACCTTTGAGGTGAATACTACTTTTGCAAGATCAAGGAATGAGAATATTGCTATCTATTTCAYCTACTTTATTTTGCAAAATGACTTGAACGAACTGAATCCTGCTTCAACCAGATTAATAAAGCATGTTTATCTGGAGTTCATGAAATCCGAGCCCCTGTCAATTTAACAGCCTCCACTTCTAGTTTGTGTATTTTCCTCTGAGCTCAGTAGATTAGGGAATGTGTGCACTGCTTGTCTTATGAAATAGTCATATTCCCTCAATGAGAGTTCTCTCTTCCAATCTTTGTATATGTGAAATTATTGTCTCCTGATATTTTTACAAACCAGGAGCTGCTGGTGAAATTTTACATCAATTTATATTGGAAATAAATCAGTATCTCAGAGTTTAAAGAAAAATCATTTGGGTAGTATTTTCTCTCTCAGAACGAGACTGATGCAAAAAGTGAGGAAAGCACTTGATGTGTTACGACTTATTGTGAAGTGATTTAATAAACATTTAAACAACTTGCTGCTGCTGTCACAGTAGTCCTTAGTAAGACATTGTGACTTGCAAAGCTGTTATATATGTGGCCCCCTGTGCCTTAAAGACAAACTTCAATGTGAGCTCCCATGAAACCCATGTAACATATGCCTCAGGTCCTCAGATGACTTCACTACAGATCTACTACTACTCTTCAGGRTTTGCTTGATGATGCAATGTAGCCATTGAATAATCATTTCCTGGAATAAATCAGAGGTAACCTGAAGCCTAAAATAGGGTTTTCTATGATTGACTTTTAAAATGATGTAAGCCTTAACTTTGATTCAACTTGTTCCAGAAAATAAGCTTCTTCCATGTAAGTCTTGTGTTAAGCTGTAGTTTAGGGCAGATCTACAAGTCAAATGTGGAGTTATTTTTATTTTGTTATGTTCAGAGATAGCAGAATGGATGTCATGTTTTCCAACAGAGCATGGATGCTTAAATTATTGCCCAAATGAGAGGAAGCTGTCAGTAAAGCATTGTTAACATGCCTAAGTTTTGTATTGTATTTCATATGAAAAAAAAAGTCTGTTTAACGTGGTCTGAAATCAGGGAAACTAGAGGTATTCACTGGATTGGGTTCACTCAGTCTGAAATGCTGATTACCTGATTTTCATTGGTCTCTTAGGGGTCAGAGCRTGGCTCCTTGATTCTAATGGCAGCTGCTCCGTAGACTGTTCTGCTTTGTCCTGTGGTCCACAGGTTTGCAAATGGGRGCGGGATGGGAAAAGTTTTGCCATCATCTACATTGACACTCTGCTTGTTGTACCTCTTCCTACACTCTCTTTTCTTTTTTCTCCCTCCTTCAGTGTTTCAGTCTCTACCCATTCTTCCCTCCTAATCACCATCACCTGTGAGTGAGAGGCAGTGACTTTGATTCACAATTAATAGGACTGCTGTGATAAGAAATTCTCTTCCTGAGCCAAGTCTTTGACATGCAGAGTTTGGGGAGCAGTCAGCTTGAGAGGCTTCCTCTTCCCTAATAACAATCAGAGTTAAATCTTTTTGCTTGTAATTGGAATTTGGAATGACTAAGGTGTATGTGTTCTCTCACTGTTATGTTTAAGTGTACCATTCTAACTTTGCTAGCTGTACCTGGAGCGAGCTTAAACATGGGCCTTTCAGAAGGCCCAGGAATTTGTGATTGAAAATAGGACTTTCTAAAGAGAAGCATCTGGCAATTTAACAAGTGTTAATCAGGTTTGACTGGAGTGTGAGGAGCAATAGTTTGTTGTAAATTTTAAGGAGTAATGAAGTCTCCATTTAGTTTAATCAAACTTTTCAGTGTTTCATTTGTAATCAGTGCAAAACGTTCCTGTAAAGGTAGCTTTGTTTTGTTCTACCTCTAAGTATTTTATTACAAAACAAAAATAACATCTTTTGACATTCTTCAAATTTGTATTGAGTTATATAAAGAAAAGACATATTTGACTGCCGGGTTTCACTGTTTCTGGGAAGCACAAGGGTAATTTATTCAGTAGTCAGCACATCAGAGACCTTTTTTTAAGAGACTGTTTCACAATTCTGTTTTTTCTTGTAGAGATTATGTGATTCTTTGCTTCTCTCCTCAGCAATACTGGAAATAAGGATATGAAGTTTCACCTTTTCCTCAAAGGGTGTGTGCGCGCATGCGTGCATGCTTGTCAGGGTAGGGGGGTGAAGTGTCAGGTTCCAGAGCTGAAGATAAATAAGCTAGAACAGACCCAGGCGGGTGAAAGCAAGCTTGTGAAGTGAGAAACAGAAAAGTACAAGGATTGAAGGAGAATCAGAAAGGTCTACAGCTGTCTGAAGGTAGTAAGAGTTAGAAAGTGCAAACCAGATATCTCTAACATCTTGTAGTCCCATAAGCAAATACTTAGTTTTACCAGGTGAAGTAGTAAAAGTGTTTCCTTCACCATTTATGTAGAGTGGTGGAAGTAAATCTTCCTATTCTTTGAGTATTTTAAAGCACTTTGCAGAATAGTGSCCTGTTCCTCTAGTACACTGCTTTTACTTATCCCTGTGTCTGTAAGGATATAGTATCTTGGTATTTGTTAGTTACTTTGATTTTGTTCTTTACAAAATCTAGAATATTATAAAAATAGAATGAAGACAATTAAAAAGATAAAAAATAGACAGATGTAAAGGGAAAATTGTGTTTATATATATGTTCGCTCAGTTCAGATTGTTAGAGTTCCTCATTTTCCAGATGTTGAGTCCTGTCTAGGTTAGGATTCAATGACTGAGCAATATGTCACCTGGTTAAAAGTCCTGGAGAACGCATTTTGAAGAAAGTGTTTTTTTCAGTCCACCAAGGCAATATGCAAATTGCAAATCTTCAGCCTTTCTAACAAATATGGAGCTCTGCTCTCAATCTACCTGCAACTCATCCCTGTTTCTTTGAGACCAGTTATTATGGTAGTAGTCACTCTMTAATGGTAATAAGCTTTATTTTAGTGACCCTAATTCGTTTTTCAAAGGGATCATGCCAGAAATCATGAACCGAGTAATGACTGTAGTATTCTTAATGTTATGCTGACCTTAAGCAAGAACTCTGAAATTATCACATCATTAGTGGTTTATAGTTCCCCTTTTTTGTGAACACATGCTTACATTTCTTGGAAGATTTGCARTATCTGTTCTATTAGTGTTTTTATATGTAACATTGCTAAAATACTTTATATATGTTACTTATGTACAGAATCATGCAAAATGATCTTTTCAGATTTCTCTTTGCAGAGGAAGGTATCCACCATAACATGTGACTAGGAGAAAGCTAGAAAAAAAAAAAAGAGGAAGGAATAAATGAGTGGAAAGGTGGTAAAGTCAGTATCAGATTGGTGGCTGTTAATGATATTTTTTCTTGAGTTTTGCAGATTCATTTATGCCTTGCTTTTCTATCAACCAGCATGGGCTTTTTGGAACTAATGGAAGACTCTTTTTTTTTTTTTTTTTCTTTTTTCTTTTTTGAAATGCATATCAATAGAAGGGTTGGAAGTTCATTTAACTTGAGGACTAAATAATACGATCAGGAGAGAAAAAATGTTCCTGAATCTTGGGATTTTTTCAGATGAACTAAACCAGAGGTGGAAATCATATGATTCTCTTTAATATATCTATTCACGGAAAAGTACTACACAAAGTTCTCTTGTTTCCAAAGATTAAAAATGCGCTTTTGTTTTTCATAGTATGTATCTCTGTCACACTACTTCCTGATGTAAATACGCTTTTTATTTCATTAATAGGCAGGATGGTTGGTGTGCCATTGGCAGGTAAAACTCAGAATCATTGTACTAGTCACTCTTAAATGTTCATATTCTCACATCACCCTTCTACTYTGATTATTTATTGATTTATTATTGAGATGACTCAGGAATTTCCTCACCGATACATGGGTTTGTCTTCTCTTTTTGCATCAGCGTTGCTGTATTGGAATTAATCAGAAGAGAAAAGAATTGGGAGGGAAGGAAAAGGTTATTGTCAATGGCAGTGCCTCATAACTTATAGGCAAGATAATGACATATTTGCTGCACAGGGAAGAATTAATGCAAAAACTATTGCTTTGATTTCTGATTATATGCATCTTGAATACAAAATCCTAAAACTTCAAAGATTTTACTTTTATGAGTGTTTTGGAACAAAGCCCTTGGTCTTACAATCTTAGGAAATTGTAATGTCTTTTGGTTTTAGTTTACTCGTGGTCTTATGAGAAATACTGGACAAGAATGGATTGGACAGGAAATGTATCCTTTCAAAATATGAAAGCACAGAAGGAATTTCTACAGAATCACAGAATGGTTAAGGTTGGAAGGGAGCTCCAGAAACAAAGTGAAAAGTACTAAAGAGAACAGGGCAAATGTTTTTCACCACTTTTACATGCAGTAATTAGTTTCCTGGTATTATAAAGAAGGATATGAATTCAAAATGTATTATAAAATGATAGGTAACTTTAATCTTTACTGCAACCCTGATAAGGTGTCACGTATGCAACATACTGGCTTCAGAAATAAACTTTCTGCAACATCTCTCTGCAGATGTTGCTTTGGACAGACGTTGCCTTGAAAGAATGACCTTATTCCCATTAGCTCTGAAAATATGCGTGGGGTTTGGTGCTAGCACATACCAACAACAAATTACAGCTTGTGTAGTCAGCTGGTCTTCCAAGTCCATTTGTGCTTGGGGCTGTGAAAAGATGCAGCAGAAGTTAGGGATACAGTGCTACATAGGAGTGGAGTTGTGGAGTATATACGTTACCTGAGATGCAAGGGAGAATCAGAGAGAAGAAAAGAGATCAGTCCTGTTGTAGCAAAAGACCCCACTCAAGTCTTTTTATTTTACCTTTCTGGTCTCATCTGCTTGGCCTGAACTACGTGTGCAGAGTGAAGCATTTACATATCTAATAATTGCCTTGCACTTTGTTGAGGAATTTGACSTGGCATTTGTGTGGTGAATGCTTCACGCAGCAATTGAATGGGTAAATGAACTACTAGGAGGGTAACTCATGAAAACAACTATGTGGAAATAAGCAATCAATGTAAAACAAGAATAACAAAGTCAGTAAGTGCGAAAGTCTGTGCTTTACAGTCTTGAGTTTTTATTTTTCTCATTTGTTTAGTACTATATGTGTTAACTGTTCAACTTACTGCATGAACCCATATAACAGTAGCATTACTTGGGTGATAGCAAAAGGCATTTTTAAATGCAGCTTGGAAAATGGCAATAAAACTCCTCCAAATTTCTTTTTTTTTTTTTTTTTTTTTGGAAGAGAAGATTTTCTGTATAATTTCAAACTCCAGATGATATTATGTTGTCTTTGTTAATATGCTTTGTCAAGATAATTACCTTTATTCTTTTTGTCGGCTTTTTTTTACAGAAAATTTGTCCTTACTTGTTTACCTTGAAAAGGAAAATACATACAGAGATAAATACACAGCATACTTTTATACTCATCAATTTCTTTTTCTTCTATCCTCCTTTTTTCTTATTTTAATTTGTATTAAGGAAAGTCGAGGTGAATATTTATAATATATTCTTGGGATTAGATTTTAGAAATTATTTCCTCATTTCATACTATATTTTTATTTCTAAGCTCTTTTATGACTTATCAGGCTTAATTTGAGTGACTTAGTCATCTCCTAATAAACAGTGACAAAAGAGCTGCAAAAGACATCTCAACTGTCTCCACTGGTGAAGCAATCATAACGTAGCTGGGGAGTGGAGATTTGCAAACATGTCAGGACACTCGGAGGTGAGGGTGACAGTGGTGGGGTCTGGAGCTTGGTGAACACAGTTCTGAATTGCTGTTGACTGATAATGTATGATTCTTTCCATACTCTGCCTCATGCCTTCCCAAAAAAGCCAAGTGACTAGGACACTAACCTATAGTGCTGAAGCCCAAAATTCTATGAATACTTAATAAAATTTATACAAAATAGAGCTGCTGTAATAGTTAAGATTGAAAATGTTCCATCAAGAATAATGGATAGCTTGAGGGTTTGACTGGGGAAAGGCTGAAGTTTCAGTATTTGCTGTAACTCTAGGGGAACAGAGAGTCTAAATCTGGGYCTCCTACTTCTAGGAGAGTGCTGTTGTCATTGAGCTCCTAGCTATTCTGATATAGTAAAGTCTTTCAGAACAGAAATTCTCTAGTTGCTGAAACATATTCTATCCCACATTAGGTTTTTTGTCAGTGAATAAACATTTTCCAATGAATTTCTGCTAGTGTGAAACTTGGGTCAAGACTGCTTGGGATTGGAAAATACATTATAAAATAAGTACAGAGAGGACATTGCATGCTTCTAATGTGTCTGCTTTTCACCTCCTCTACAGGTGTACAATAATGCAGCTACCTACTACAACAAGTTAAGTGGACATTACTTATTTCAGTTTTTTCTGTTAAACTATATTTGTTATAATTTCTCATGCATTTTCTCTAATTTGTTTAAATCTAGCCTTGCAAATTTTCCATCCTGGTATTGAAAAGTGGTCTGTTTTTTTCTTCTAYGAGTTTTTAATTGTCTATCATGCTTCATGTTATGCTTGCATTATGATATATGCCCTTTGGATTTCTGTGTCTGTTGGTCAGGAATGCCCCTGCTGTTGAAACCTGAGTTCTTTTTCTTTATAAAGAATGTCTTTAGCTATTTGCCTATGTAGCTAGTGGACCTAGTGTTTTTTACTCCTCATGATTATGGGAACAAGAAAGGGGAGGAATGAAGGGGAAATGGGTACTGCCGAGGGTCTGAAATACAAAGGTTCACTCAACATTTCTGGTGTGTGGGTAATGTTTGTAATGACATAATGTTATACATCCCTACCTTCCTGTAATTTGCAGATCCTTGGGCACCTGATTTTGTCTCTACCAATAGGTTTACACCATTGTATCCTGAAAAAAAAGATCTTTTGGGGAATATAAACTCTATTTGACTTGCATACTTTTGCTACTTGTGTTAAAGGGGAGATGTGTTTTCCTGAATGTCCTAGAAAACAGTATGGAGGCATCTTTGTATGTTTTAGCAGCATAAATGATTGTTATTAATGTGATGTTATGAAGCTGAAAAATTTGACATTTAGTCTGTGAAATTGCCCGTGGCTTATATTTTGTCATGACTGAGAGAGGATTCTAGCCTTTGGAGCCAGCTGTTTGCATGCTGTGCACTAAGGGAAGACCATTTGAGAAGGCCTTGGCTATCACATTTTCATGTGATGTGCACTGTCTTGTATATGAGCATATTATACAAAGAACAGAAGAGCTCACAGCAGCCCCAAAACAGCATCTGTTCTTTGTACTGAGATAAAGAAGCTGCAGAAGGTTTGTGGAAACTTGCTGATGCTTGTTGTCACTTAGCAGGAAGTGTTTAGGAGTTTGTGAAGAACAAAATTACAATTTGTCAAATGTTGCAAACCTCAGAGTGATCACACACTATTTGATTTTGCTGTTGCTATAAATAGGATTTAACTTTTAGGGTTTACAAAATGACCAACTTTTCCATAAAATCTGAGTTAGAATTTTCCCTTTCTTTCCAAATATTTCACAGTCTAAAGGGTGAAGTTGATGTTGATTTTATAATGGTATAATCTTCTACAGCCAGCACATGTAGCTGGCTGTGTGAAAAACAAGACRTTGCTTCTTTCCTTCTCCTTCATCAGAATGCCTTGCCTGCCCCAGCGTGTGAGGAGACCTGGAGGTTCACAAATGGTGCATGTGCCTTCTGTCATGGTAGCGCTTTGCTAGTGCCGTCTCTTCTTGTTCTCCCTGAAATACCAAGCAGGGAAATATCAGGAGAAACTTGTATCAAAAGACCATTGTAGCCAATATGAATCATGTCATTCTCTCACGTTCATCTGTGGACTAAGATAAGCGTTTCTGCTGTGGCTTCAGCTGCTAATGGGAGGTGTCAAGATAGATCACAAGACAGTGAAAACTGGCTTTTCTTTAGCCTTTGGGGAGCCTATTATTTGTCTTCAGATAGGCTTAGGAGGGAAACTCATCAAAGAAAGGATTAACAGGTAGTCATATATTTATAGTAAATGGTGAATACTATTCTTTTAAGCAAATACTGTTAAGCAGCATTTTGAATGTGCTTCATGTGTGGGAAACTAGTGTCTATTTTCTACAGAAACAAATGAATTTATCATTTTGAGCAGACTGAGCAAGGTAAATCCTTTTAAGAGCAGAACAGTTTTTCAGGACTAAGCTTAAATTAGTGAGAACAGAATTGAATTGTGAACTAAGTTTTATAAACAGAATGAGAAGGCAACATTGCAAAACCTGTGTCAAGAAATATGAAACTGTGCAGAAGATGGTGCTTGTGAATGATAGTGCACATCTTTCTAAGAGATGCTTTTCTTGTGTGCTTTGGTCAACGGTGGGTAACCAAAGTCAAATTCCAAGTAGTGTCAATGGCAAATGAGTTAGCCCTCACCAAGATGCAGATAATACTAATCTCACAACTGTTATTGCCAGTTCCAGAAGTGCAAAAATGTCTCTGAGCTGTTACCACCCAGGGCTGCAGGCAACACACGTCCTACTCAGCCACTACCTGGGATACAGGATTGGGAAAGCGCCTTTTGCTAGGCAGTGCTAATGGGAGGGCTGCTGTCTTTTAAGTGCCTCTTCTGAAGCCACCGTTGGTTACGCTGAGTCACATAGCAGTGACCATAGGAGTGTCCATAGCAGACAGATGTATTTATTTTTCTTTACTGTCAAAATTAATAGATTAAGTGGAAGCCAAAACTGTCAGTGTGATGTAGACAAGCTGATTCTGGCTTAAGGTGCCCTTTTCCCGAAATGGAATAAAGATAATATCAAAAGCTAATTTTGGGGAGATAGGGAGGAGTAGGAGGAGAAATGGAATGGGATTTTGGAACAAAATGTATGTTTAGGAAAGTTCCTGTTCCCTCTTGAGTTTTCAGGTGCTTTTGTGGCATAAAATCATTTTTGGATCACATGTAAATAAAGTACACCAACACTTCTTAGTATGGTTTAGGTGTGCAAGGCAAGTCAAAGTGTCGCTAAGCCATTGTTGTTCCTTTCTGAATCTAAAACTACTTGAGATTGGTCAACTTTTCAGAGCAATTCTGGAACCCCACTCTAGCATAGCACTCTTGTGAGAAACTGCTTATTTTCTCTAGGGGACTGAGCAATGACCAGATCAGGGTTCTGATTTGGGAAAATAAGACATCAATGTGTGTAAGACTCTTCTGTCTTCCCATTAGGATTTAGAACCCAACTGCTGTCGCRGAGGTGACATTTTAACTTGCAGAGAAAATTACTCTAATGAAAAATTTTCTGTTGGTGTTAAATACGTGAATAGAAGATAGTAATTGATAGTGCAAGGCTTCCTATTTGAGTTGATGTTTCAAGTTTGCTAGTAGTATCACAGTCTGTTTCTTAATGCTCGAGGAAACAGCTCAGTTTTACTCATGTCTGACAGCGAGAGATACTTCCATGTCCTAGTACCCTCAAGACTTTCAGATTCCACTTCCTTGGTTGTAGAAATATGCACTACAGACACCACATGGATGTTGTCTTAGTTGCTTACCTTTGGATCAAGGTATATGCTTATCTGTTTGTCTGTTTGAGGAGCTGGATTCCTTTTTGCCCCTTGGCTTCAGGGATGAGAGGGAGATTTTTCTGATTTTCTGGTGAATATGTATTGCTCTTAAAGGGGAGGATGCTTTTGGTTATCTGAAATGTGAGTCCCTATTTTTGGTCTCTTTTGTAGTTTATTAACCCCGTATTGTTAGATTCAAATGTTCAGTAGAACATTCTTTCTGAGTACAATTAAATCTTACAAGCAAAGTAAAAGTAGAAGTATGATTAAAAGTCTTGGGATGGTGGGATTAATATATGTCATCAGGTTTGAAAAAGGTGGTACATTGAAGAGAACGAAGGCAAATGTGTGCCCAGATTTGAGTCATGTCAACATAAACCCTTTCTGACTAAACCCTGACTGGACAAATCTCCCTTGAGCTAATATAAACCATTTTAAAACTGCTAGCTTTAAAAATACCCCTTTGGCAAACAGCTAAACCAGACTGAGAGTTATCATGGAAGCAAAGGGACTGGGGCAGAAAGAGTCAAGGCTATGACAGCAGAGATGTCAGCAATTCCTATTAATTTTTCTTTTAGCGTGTGCTTTTTGAAAAGCTCAGAAAATTTGAGGACAACCAAACCTTGTGTTGCATTTGAGATTTGCCACTGAAACTAGAACAAAAGCTTTACAGAACTCAAAGCACAAGTCTCAGTATGACACAAAAACTTTGTTCACACCACCAGCAAAAGTTTCTGGAAGAGGAGTAATATAATGTAAATGTAACAGTAAAAGAAGGGATGCAGCTGAGAAAGAAATGGAAATTGCTGCTTTTTTGTTTTTTGTTTCTTTTTCCCCTGATCTTAAGTGGTGGCTGGTTAAGGATCCACAAAATAACTTAGTAAGTAAAAAAAAAGCAAATAAGTAAAAAAGAAGTAAATATAAGTATTATATATCACGTAGACCTAATTTTACTTCTTTTTTACTTATTTGCTTTTTTTTACTTACTAACTTATTTTGTGGATGTTTGTACTGTGTTAGTTTAATGTGTTAATTTTACTATAACAATGTCTTTTGTGGGTATAATATGTTGCTAGGTGCTATTTTCATCTTTTCCAAAGATACTGAGGCATATATATGTTAATGTGCACTTTATATCTATATATCTMTATATATATTATTATATATTWAAAATATATATAATATATAATAATATATTATATATAATATATTATATTATATATAGATATATATAATATATTGATCCATATAATATATCCATTTTATTATCAATATATCAATATATTTGTATATATTGGAGCATCTTTGTAGAAGCTAGATGCACACAAATGTTAAACTGTACACAGATACATATAGAATACATCACTAGAATACCAAAAAATAAATTTTACAAGTGCATGTTTGACCTACTCCTACTTATTTGTCTAGAAAAAATGTAATCTGAAAAAATATTTATCTTAAAAATGACCAGTCTCTGGTATCTTGAGCTACAGAGTTCAGTTACTCACATATCTTTAATTTAAAACTGAAGTCTGATTCGCAACTTGACTGCAGCTTGGTATTTAAATCAGCTTTTGTTGTATTGCTTAAATATTAGTAAAGATCACTTTTCTGTCAAAGTTTCAGTTGCAATGTTTGGGTTTTGCTGCTAGTCAAAGGTTACGAAAATATTATTGTACTGGGTTTGCACAGGCTTTCTAGAAAGTAAATTACCTTTATTCTAAGAAATAAAAATGTAGACAGTTACAAGTAACTAAAACTAAGACTTGAATGGAAATAAAGAAATCTCAGCTGTAGGAATCATTCTTGCTCCTATTATGTTTATAAAATTAAAGTTTTGTCAGTTAATAGTTATATCTCTAAGCTTTCTATTTAAAAAGCTGCCAAGATGCTATTACAGAGTGCTGTTTACTTGTCGTAAGTGATACTGTTTTGTCTTGTAGATTCAGTTATAAAATACAATTAATATTAGAACAATATATCTGCAGCAAATAATTACATGGTTCAGAAACTTATCAGATGGCATGATAAATATTAGTTTCATACATAAAAAGAAAAGCAAGTCATAGAAATGTGACTAGTACCTTGTTACTTAAATTAGAAGTATGCCTTGTGATACTTTCAAACTACTTTATTACATAGTTCTGTTAARAGTGTGTTCTTGACCCTTCTCCTTTCCTCAGTTCTTGATGGTGCTGGAAGAGCTGTTATCTTCATTTCACAAATTGGACTTTAGTACTGAGAGGCTAAATTAGTTGTGTTTGAAGTGGACTTTGCTGTATGGGTTGGCTACATCTGCAGGTGGTGACTTGGAGGTTTCCCTTGTGTGTGTAGTGCTTGTGTTGTGCAAAAACCTGTTGCATGGCAGGACAGGGCAAATAATCTGTAGTGAAGTCTCTCCATTTTAGGAGTGTTTTGCAAATGGTCATGCGTGCTGGTGATGTGAGACAGGGTCCTCAGCTGAATCGTGCTGTGAGTAGCTGACTCTCCTTGATGTGACATGGCAAGGTGTCCTTTAAGAAGAGAAAGGATGGTAACTAACATGGTCATAGGAAGTGAACCCTGGGAACAGACTGAATAACATTATTAACTTCAGAGGATGTTGAAAGCTTAGACAAGGCACAGGACAAGAACTGCAAGTAAAGAGTAATCTAAAATTATCTCCATTTTTCATTTATGGGTCTTTAATGGGCTTTGAGTATATGTTAGAGATAAAGATGATCCAGATGGAACTTAATCTTTTCTACCAAGTAAAACAGACTATTGGAATTTTTGTCACTGACTACAAAAGCAGTATGTTTGAGGGGCAAAACCCAGTTTAACAGGATTTACAGGGCAGTATGGTAGCTAACCTTTTATTTTCATTGTGGAGTGGTGGTATTATTAAGTAATGTTTTAGTCAGGAATCTGTCAGCATTTCTTAAGGAATCCATAACTGGTCTATAAAGCACACTCCAGTGCAGGGTGATATACCCTCTGCTTCCTAAGGAGTTATTGCTATATATCACTTCAGTGAGCGGCTGATAACAGGAGTGGATCACTTCTATGTGCAATGGCTCTGAGGGAAACAGTTCTGTTGAAATTGCACTGAGTCGCCAGAGAAGAAAATCCGTAGGAGTGCCCATATGCTCCCTAACATCCTTAGGGGCCTTTGTAACACTGCAAGAATATTAACAGGTTTAAATGGGAAAATGTTAATCAGAGTAAAAATGAAACGTGACGAATTTGGTCACTGCAAATGATCACCACACATTCACTAAAGGCGACTTCGACAGAGCTCCTCCAGAGTCCTGAGAAAAATAACTGTGTGTTGTTTTTTTCTTTTTTTCTCCTGGTCTTTCAGATTCTTTTCTTTGCATATCAGCTATTTGTTTTTTGTGTGCTGTTGTGGATACTAGAGCTGTTTGTAGCATAGGCAAGCTAAGGACAGAGTGACAAACCTTAGCTCTGATTTTCCTGGCCGCTTTTAAAGCACTAATGTTTTTTAACATCCTGTCTTCAATAAGCACACATAAATGTAAATGTCTATGCTTAAATTAAAATCCTACCAGGAGTACAAATCTTTGCTAAGATAGTTAGGCCCTGGTCTGTATATATATATTGCTTGCACTTGCGAGTGATACATTAGAGAGTACTCGACTGTTTCACTGTTTTATAAATAGCTGGATTCGGCATTTCTGCTGTCATCTGCTAAGAGTAGAAAGGTAATAGATGGATAAAAGTATGTACAGATTGTATTTCGAAGTCTTATAGATGAGGAGAGTTCATTCCACAACTTACTCTTTCATAACATTTTTTTTAGGTCTTTTCTGTCATTTTAGCTGTTCTACTAGGAACAGCAGGGAGAGAAAAGATGTTTCAGTGTTGCGGGTAGCTTTAGACTTGAGACCCCAGACAGATTTCTTTTTCTACCCTAGGCTTCCTGTGTGACCTGACTGCAAGTTTCTTAGCCTGGTTGAGATCCAAAAAAGCACTTATCCTGAAGTGCAACTGAAGCTTATATTAGGCCTCTTTGTTTAAGGACGTGCTCCATGAAAACTCAGCTTGCTTAGGTGCCTGAGAAGACATGGATGCCAAAATTTGGGCTAGAAAATAAAAGACAAAGATCTTTTCAAAATGTGCTCTAAGGCATGATTTTCCTTGCTGGGCTGAGAATAGAAGTAGTCTCTTGTGGAGTTTATTTAGAAATGACAAATTAGATAGATCTAATATTCCTGAAGGTCCTAGTCTGTTAGTGTCTTCTGCATCTGGTATCAGGCATCCACATTTTGGATACCCTTCCAGTGGATATAATGCTCTGAGAAGTGGGAGAAAAGGCTTGCAGGCTCCTTACTGGTATGTGGAACTTAAAGGCCCTACTACTAGTCTACTCCAGGTTTTGCAGGATAGAAGGCAAGGAGAGCTGCCATCCCTGTTGCTGGCTTGTAATGGGTCTTACACTGTGACTTTTTGTTCATGCTTTGTTGATTAAGATGTTTTCCTGGAAGATCTGAGATAAGAATTTGAATTCCTCAGATTTAGAAAGACATGGAACCTGTATCTCCCACTTTGTAGATAGGTAGGCTCAAGTATCTGCTATCACTCCACCAAGTTCTATGCTGTCCATGTAAGAAATCCTGTTTGCCTTAAGGATCTTGGTTTAGTCATAGCTTTGCAGGCCTTGCAATGATAATCCTAAATCATAAATGTCATTAGGTAGGCGCAAGGCAGAACTTAAGGAATGCCTCTCTCTTTAGTTCCATTGCTGTGCCTCCCATTCTATGCACTGAATCTGCTTTCTCTTATATGGAGAAYCCAAGTTTGGGAATACTATGGCCCGGATGCTAAAGTATGATTATGTTCCCTTAGTATCCAAGGTTTCAGTCTCTAAAGTGAGGATGGGATAGCCTGCAGTATTTACTTCCTATAACTGCTTTTTGAGGTGGGACAGTACTTTATAGGCTGTGAATTACTTGGATCTTAGACTAATGGGTGCTGTGTAAGAAAGAAGGATCACCCATTGAAATCTGGAGAGTTGTGTTTAGCTTACTCTGTAAAATAGAAGCCCCGTTCTCTTCTCAAGCATTTACTGGCCTCATACAGGATCGATGAAATCAATCAAGGTTCTGATGTACAGGAAAGTGCCTGTTTATTACATCAGCGTTCTGAGTGATCTCAGATAGATGAACTGGTATGAACAGATTTTTTAAAAGCTCTTCTTTCTTGCTATGCAATTTGTTTTTCTTTATCACCCATGTATCCTTTATAATACCATCTTTCTCTCRAGCAGCATGTCCCTTTGCATAGGTCCACATTGTAGTCATTGTAGCTTATTTACAAGAATTAGCTTTAAGCTAACAGCAATGTACCTGCAGCAGTATGGAACTCAGAGTGCTCTCCATTCGCCGGGTGTTTATAAGGCTTTCTCACTGCATTTTGAGATGGCCTTGAACTCCCCTATGCCATAGCTGTGCTTTGTACAAGCGTTATTTGTTTATCTCTGCTTAGCCACTGTGGGTGCTGCCGCGTATACCGACCATTTGATGTGAGGCCCTTGTTAAGGGGATTTTTGAGTGGTCCCGTCCAGATCAAGAGTAAACAAAAGCTATCTTTTGTTGCCCACATCTGGTAATAAAAAGAGCTATCTGGTTAAAAGTTAAAGAAAAAATATATTACACATTTTAATAACATACTTGGTAATAATAGCATAACTCATACACCCAGGTGGACTTTGAAATTAGACTGGACAAAATACTAGGAAATGTTTTGTGGGAAACAAGCCTGTATTGGCAGAAAGATTGAATGGATGATAAAATATCAATAGGTATTTTCCATCTGCAGTTTCCATGAATCTACATTTCCAGTACACATTAAAAAAAATTGAAACCACTTGGCAAATACATGTCAAAAATATCTTACAAACTGCACTACATTTCCTGATAAATTTCAGTGAATTAAGTTAATTTTAAGATGGAATCATGTAAGAATAACAAATGATTCCCTTACTTATTGTATTATACCCCAAACACTAAGCTTGTGGATCTAAATATCAAGTGTTCTTAGTGTAACTGAGGTTTCAGAATGAAGATTGGGGATGAGAGGCATTCTTTCTGTTTTCTTGCASTTTTCCAAGGGATTTTTTTATACCTGAAAATGTATGCGTAGGATTTACATATAGTCTTAGTGGATCACTTACCTTAATATGGTGATAAAATAGCCTCATAATGCTCATATAATCTAGAAAATGTAGAAATGTTATTGCTCRTCATTTTGAAACCCTACTTTATCTATAATGTCACATAAATCGAAGGAACTGTGACTTAGCAAAAGCGAGACTGGATTACTTGGTCCGTTAATTCACAGTGCTGTAGCTTCCTATGCAACGAATTCAGTTCAGCTCTCTGTAAAGGACTGCAGAGCAGATACCCGTATCTGTGCAAGTTCTTCCTATGCCTTATGCTCAATAGAGGGGGATAATCATTTGCAGGGAATTTGAATCACTTGACCCATTTTAGGAATCCACCTTACAACTAAATGTATTGTTTTCTAAAAATTTCTCTAGCAGGGTCTGTAAAGACAGCTTAGGTAACCAATAGGGCACAATACATTAAATCAGATAAGATAAGGTCTCCTTTTATGCCAAGAATCTAGTGATTTTTCAGGATACTAAAGCTGATGAACTGCAGAAATGGAGTGTGGTCTAAATGAAGTGAAAAGCCCGACTGATGGTATGCACCATAATGATACCACTGACATCAAACTGCCTTCAAGGCATAGGTTCTTCTGTGGTGATCCTGGCTTATGGTAGAGGTGAGATTAACCCCAGGCTTGGAGTGGAGTTCTGGAGCAGATCTTCAACTCGTGTGAATTGTGGTAGGGCTCCCTTTGAAAGAACTAGCAGGATGCTACTTTACCTTGGCGGAGGATCTGTCCCATCTGTTGTTGTTTAACTGTAGACAGAATGACATCTCTTTGTTTGACAGCTACCAGAGAGAGAATCATAGCAGGCATAGCTCTTTCTGGAGATGGATCGGTGCCCGGGTTATCAGTATTCAGATATATCATCAGATTGACTTTAATTTTGGAAGCTTGGAGTTATATTCTGTAGGTTTTTCCAGCACCATACAACTTGGAATCTTTTTTTTCCTGAAACTTTTAAAATAGATTAATTTATTTGAAATGTGAATTATTGAAAAGGAATTAAAGTTCAAGGATGAAATTACCCTCAAAACAAAGTGAATCATTAGCCTGATCTCAGCTGTGTTGAGATCTGTTACTTTTTTTAGCAGTAATTGCAATTATTTCTGTTGTGTGGTCACAATGGCTGGGTCCTCTGCTCCAAATTATTGATCCAATTGGACCACATTTCCTCTCTGAGTTTTCGAAGTAGCTTTGCAGTTTTATAATCAGATGTTCTACTCCCAGTACAGCCTTTTCAAGGCTACTGTGATTTATTTTAAGTGATTGCAAAGCAGCACACAATTGTGAACTCTTTCTCTCTTATTACACTCTGTACCTGCATCATTTAAGGCTGTTATCTGGGGAAGTAACTGTTTTGCATGGRCATAAGTGTATTAAGTTGTAATCATAAAGCATTTTTCATTTTGCTTTTTGAAATGCTCCCAACAGTTTTTTTTTGAGAACTTGATTGGAATCTATGGTGGTGGTACCAACCCTTTGAGATCTGAGCAAAAGGGAAAGAGCTTGAAGGGCCATAGCTTTTTTCCCTCTATCAGCATAACTTGCCAGTGCTTCTCCTCTGCTCTCCATTGAGTGCTGTGCTCTGTACGCTATAGACCTCTTGGAGCACCCCTGAAACCCAGATGATGTGAGGACGACAGTGCTGTCTAGAGCAGTGTCACAAATAATTTTTTCTTCAGGAGATAATTTGGGTTATTGGGCACTGACACCTCCTGAGATCCTATAGGCCAAGAACACCAGGTGTCCTGTGTTGACTGATTACTTGGATCAGCCAGTTGATGGTGAAGTTGGGCACCATACTATGCGTTTGTAGCCTTTATTTTCCTGGTGCTGGCAGTGCCTTCTCCCAGTGTGAATTCATCATAATTAAGTGGCAAAGGTCTGATGGTGAGAACTATTATTTGTGAAAGCAGAAAGCGTGCTGAGATTTTTTTTCTCCATAATCTACAGTGTTTTTACCTGCTATGGAACTTTAAAGCCAACTTCAGAAAAAAAAAAGTCATGATAAAATATTACGGTAAAGTACTGTGAGGGTGGATGTCACATTATAGATATATATGTATATTTCTATGTTGCTCTTTAATCCAATTCAATTTTATACAGGATTACAGCTCTAGAACTGTGAGCTTGTTTCATCTGAGAATGATTAAAAATGCAATAAATTTTTTATTCTTTATGTTGTCCTTTTGGTACAATTGCTGGCAGCTAAAGTAACCATATTTCTTCATATTTCAGAGTGTCAACACTCATTTTTTGATTGATAGTAAGAACTGTGGAAGATTTTGGGGGAATGGATCTAATCACTGCTAAGCTCCCTTTTCAATTTCAGGAAAACATACTTGTTGAATTTCTTGAGACGTAAAAAAAATCAATCTTATAAGAATCCCATATTTTAAAAAGTGCACATGAAAGCATAAACAAAAAAAAATACTTAGGAACATAATTTAGAGTTTGCAAGCAGAGAATAGGGCATCATTCCTGTGAAAAAACAGCCATTGACATGTCTTTCATTCTCTACTCCTGAGGGACATTGAGATGAAAGATTGTTAGCACAGGAAAAAAAATAGTGTTTGGGGCCTGATCACAGACTTTTTCTTCAAGTACCCTGCAGAGGTAACCAAGCTAACGCTGAACAAATTGAACATGTTAGTGCAGTGCTCTGCTTGGAGCTTGAGCTGCTTTACTGCAGATGTCTGCCCTGTGCTGCAGAGCAAGTGTCTTTCAAGAAATGGTGCCATGATGCACAGAGGAGTCTGTTTCTAACGATAGAAAGACAAGGCACCTTCTACTGCAACACTCAGTCTTCATCCATGCTTCCTTTCTCTCTGGCTTAGGATGAGAATGGAAAGGTGTTGTGTGGTCTCCTGGGATTTGGCCAGAGCTCATTTAAAATGGTCTTTGTGCCTGAGTTCCCCTTCTTGTGATATGGAGATGGCTGTAATTCCCTACTGTGTGAAGCATTAAACAGAGATCAAAAAAGCATATGGCAAATATGGCAATGTTTGGTGAAAATGTAAATTCACACCATTCATTAAACTGATTCACAAGGTCAAGCAGGTAATTGGTCAAATTTCTGCTTCTAGTCTCAATTTACTGTTTCATTTCAATGCCTGAAAACATTATTGAACTTTTTTTTAGCCTGATGAAAAAATCATAGTCTTTTGTAAGCAAGAAGAAAACCAACCAAAAGGCTTATCTATTTATTTATAACTTTTTCCATTTTCAAGACTCTGTTTGGTATTATGGCCAACTGCGACCCTGATATGATTGTAGAAAATATTTATAGTTCTGTTAAATGATACTGATTAATTCTGACTTGCTTTWCACCAAATTTGCTATAATTAGATGATGGACATTTCAGGCTAACCATCTCAGGGAAGAGCTGCTGTGGGCTAATTCATAATATATTTTTTATCACTTGGCTGTTGAATTTCAGTGTCTCATAGCACACATCAGAAGGATATAGCAGATGTGCAAGAAAATTCAAGAGAATCCATGTCAGAGGAGTTTGCTCTTAAATTTGCTTACTTCTTGTTTTGATGTAGGGAAGGTGTCACTGGTAGCTTAGCAACATTGCTTTAGGTTACTGTGATGACAGGAGGCCTCAAAGGCCRTGTTTGTGTGATCAGAGATGGCTGCAAGGTGGCCTGGAAATCTCTGTTTCCCTGCCGTGCACACAGAGGGGGCAAACACAGGTTGCTGTGCCTAGAACATACTTGTCCTCTTGTCCAGACATCCCTGATATGCGGCGCAACCACTGTTTTCAGGTGCTCATTGTTCTAGAGGTCTGTTTTTTACAGTTCTGTGGACAGTCTTGCTGATGGGCTGCCTTCACAAATACTGTATTTTGCTATTGATATTCTGTGTAAAAATTAGATTGAGGTGTTTGCAAAGCTTTATCTGAGAAATATAGGGAATGCTCTGTGGCCTGTTATGTGTAGTTCATTGAGGAGGGAAAAAAATAGTGATTTCTTGGCAGTATACAGTAAATGATTAACATGATTAACATCATAGTAAATTATTTAATTAACATCATAGTAAATGATTAAATGGTTAACATGGAGTAGTTAGCTATCCCTTGCATCTTTTGATGTACTATATAGATTTTTGTCAGCTATCAAAGCTCTATTCTCCAAATAGAGCTACAAAGTATTTATTTGTATAGCACCTGAATTAGCTTAATCTTTCTGTTTTATTTGGATTGAGGATACTGATGACTTTAACCACCATGAATCATATCTGGACTTTATTAAATTACATTCTCAGGCTTCTCCCACTTTCTGGTATGTTTTCTCTTTTTTCTTTCCACAGGAAAGTTATACAATACCATTTCACTTAAGCTATATGTCTTCCATTTTTAAAATCTAGTTATGGATACAGCAGCCATGCTTCCATATTAAAAGTGTAAAGCATACATGGTAGAACACTTGTTATTCAAGTAATAACACAACTGTGGTGAGAAATTGTAACTTCTTTGTGACATTACCATTGTCATTACAGTTATTGGAGAAAAAATACAGATTATTGGAAAAATAGGATACTGTTTAAATTGTTCTAGTTAATTTTCCATGGATTTTTTTGTCTACYTTTGGTGCTGTCAAGTCTAGCAAAACCAATTCTGATTCTTAGTTGCATCTAAAAAGTACAGCAGCMCTTAATTTTCTGCATGAGTCTAAGCTTGCCGTACATCTTTTCATACCCCTCTTCAGATTAGCACTAATKATCAATTATTACCATCATTGATGAATCTGTGAATGAGTAACTTGATTTAAATTCAACTGACACTGTCAATATATCTGGCTCAGGGTAGCAACCAATTACTAGGTGGTATTTACTACTGGCCACTGAATGGACTGTGTTGAAACATCCTAAGAATAAAATATCCTGCTCTTTTACAAATCTTTCCCAGTTCACTTCTAATAAAGAGTCATAACATCATAATAAATTCTTGTGGTTATCCTTCCCACCTTGCTTAATACAAATGACATGACAATCAATGTCACAGATTCTTTCTTCATGGATTATTTTTCTAGCTAATTTCACACATTGCATCCTAAGCAATATGAGAGCTTTTCTCAACAGATGAAAGGTGGAGAACGTGGAAAATACTGAAATATTGACTACTGATCAAATATACAAACTTTTTTTAGGAAACCAAATCTGAAGAATCGCATACATCCTAATTAAGTCAGAAGTGGCTTGCTGGAAAGGCAAACAAACACTTGTTCTGTCAGAGTTGCTAACACAGTTGTTAAAGCTCATGTTGGAATAGCCTTACTTAAAAGGTGAACTTGTTCTGTATATGGACTCTGATCTGTGCATAATACGTKCCACTCGCAGTTGAGCTGAATATTGCAAATTTGCTGCTGGCTGTTTAAACTAAAAATGGGCTGTACAAACTGGTCAAGAGTGAAAGGTGTCAGAGTTGATTGCCGTACTATACATGATTGAAGCTAGTGTATGCAGCTTCTCCGTATAATTTTTRCCTTTTATTTTCAGAGGAGCAGAATGGTGGTTTCTAGCTACTTTTAATACCCTCTTTGTACCCTTTCGATCAAATCTGAGCTGAACTTTCTGTTTCATTTCTTTATGGTTAAATACAAAAATCTCAAGTTTTATTCTTGCACATATGAAGTATATAGGATGTGGAAATTACTGGTGTGGTAGACAATAAGGTTACATTTTTTAGATGTAAATCAAGATTGAATAGCTAAAATAGCTGTCAGGGCTGTTGTATGAGACTCTGTTTCCCAGAGCACAAAAGCAAGGAACTTGCTGAGGGAAGCCTCTACTTCTGGCAGGATATGAGCACAGGGAACTTGAAATATGCTCATGCTTACCCACACGTACCTCTTCACCCACTGGAGCTCTCCAAGTCCTTCAGAAGTAACTATTTTCAAGAAAGCAAAATTGCAGATCTGTGCTAATATTTTGCCACAAGGTGTCTTTCTCCTTCAGATATAGCACAGCAGTTTTGCCAGCCACACTGGAGACAGGCATTGTATCTCATATGCCTGGATGATATGGACAACACTCACATTTTTGGCTCTTGGAGTGTACATTTAAGGGGGAAGTATCTTTCTTAGCTTTCCAGGAAAGYATTATTAAAATTGGCTCTAGTAGTGTTTTTTTAACTAATTATTTTTTTGTAGACTTAGCTTTGATTTAATGTAGCAGTGAATGTGGCAAATTCTGGAGGACACATGGAGTTCGTTACTAGAAGGAAAAAAATATCAGTGGTTTGGTCACATTTTCCTCCTCTGGAAATCTATTGCAGTTTAAGACAGAAGTCAGTAAAGGACCTCAGGGTTTGACCATGTATATATGTAACTTCTAATTGCTTGTTGGTTTAGTTAACTCCAGGACTTCAGAGGACTCCAGACACCTTTTTTCTTTTTTCTTTTTTTTTTCTTTTGTCTGGACTGTAGGTTTTAGACTGTGTTCATTACATAAACTAAAAATTCAGAGGAACTTCCCCTGCATTGATCTTTCATTTGTGAAACTCTGCTGTTAAATTAACTGCTGACAGTGTCACATAGAATTGGATAAAGATTAATATATTCTACTAGGMTTAAATTTTCTCATTTTTCAGATTGAAATAGTCATAGAGTAGTAAGCGCCCCTTTGGCAGACCCACCCCTGAGTTAATGGCATAGCACAAAATGATAGCTTAGTTCTTCTAAAATTTTCTATTGCTTTTTTTTTTCTATCTTAGTGGGGCTTTATATATAGTAGATGACATAGTAATATATCACAAGATTGGGACCAAAAAAACCTTCTGTCTTACTGAGGGAACTCTAAACCTTTTTGACAATTTCTGCCTAAAATGTTGGTTAGTATCTGCCTGTATTTTCTTTTGTATTTCTGCCTTGTTCCTTCTATAACTTCCCCTAATGTCACACCTTGTCAATGTGATGACAGGTCCCAGTGCTCAAACCATCTGCGAACACCTGATACATACAGAGGTGGGAAAATCCCTGCAACAGCAGCTGCAACCCTTAACCTAAACTGACTCTCAGAATCAAACTGCAGGGCCCAGAATACTGGAAGCACTGGGACATCAACTTCTCCCATCAAGTTGGTTGTTTACAAGAGAAGGCAGAAGGGGATTTCTTAACTATATTTTTTCTTTGACTCGTGATAATCTGTACCTAAAGAATCTCTTACTGGGAGATTTCAGCTTTCACAAATCAGTGGCATTTACATTTGTCAAAATTGAAGTTAATGTTCTAGTGACAATATGGGACATACAACATTTAAAAATATGCAGTGGCTTATACACATAAATACATAGAAAATATACTTTGAAAATCATAACATTTGGTAATAGCATGTAGAATTATTTATGTATGGACTTTCAAATCATAGCAAATACGGATGCCATTTCTTTAAAGTAAACAAGTGAGCAAAACAAATAACCTCTTACTGAACCTGGTCAAAAATTGACTTAGAGAGCTGGGCCTGTTCAGCCTGGAGAAGGCTGAGAGGGGACCTGATCAGTGCTTATAAGTACCTCAAGGGAGGGAGCGAGGAGGATGAGGCTGGCCTCTTCTCAGTGGTGGCCAGCGACTGGACTAGAGGAAATGGCCGCAAATTGAGGCACCAAAAGTTCCACAGGAACTTGAGAAAGAACTTCTTAACAGTGAGGGTGAGAGAGCCCTGGAACAGGTTGCCCAGAGAGGTGGTGGAGTCTCCTTCTCTGGAGATCTTCAAAATGCACTTGGACACAATCTTGTGTCACATGCTGTAGGTGACCCCACATGTGCAGGGAGGTTGGTCTAGATGACCTCTAGAGGTCCCTTCCAACCTTAAGTACTCTGTGATTCTTTGAAAATATGGCAATTTCCATGGTACAGCTCAATGCAAYTTTTCCTTAGTCGTGTGATATTCAGTTTTACTCCTCAGTGTCTGGCTCTTGACAGCAGCTGTGGTGGGAGATTCATGTGAACAATGGATGCATGGGACTGTGTGTTTGTGTGTGYTTTAAAGTATAGCTCATAACTGATCCTATTTGCCAGTCTATATGGAGTCATATACCATGCTTTTCATAAAGATTTAGGTGACTAGTCACAGACATTGACATGACAACAGAAGAAAGGGAGGGAGAGAATAGAAAGTTGTAGGACAATGGGCAAAATATATTTGTCATTTGTAATAAATGTACTCCTCCTGCACAGCTCATTGTTGGATTCCTCTTCTGCTTCTAATAACACCATGACCTCTCACCTGCCTTTATCCACCTAGGGTTCTTCCCTTAAGAAGTGGAGTGTTTACTGTGTTCATATGCCTCCTTCTACCTTGGAGAAGAAAGTTGTAGCTTGTTTAGGATAAAAATTGTATTAGGGCTTACACATGCAGATAAAGACTTTGGACGGTGGGGGAGAAGTATTATGTGCTTTTGATATGCATGAAAATGCCTAAAATATAATATGTTTGGAAAAAAATTGAATTTTGAAATCAAGTGTATAAAGCCTAAGAAATGAGGAAAAAAAAAAAAAAAAAAAAAAAGAGCGTTTCTGGTCTCAATTTGAGTGTGACCATTGTGGTACAAACTTCAGTTATGCAGTCAACTACTGTTGCTTCAGCTAGTGAAATATCAGAAAGTAGTAGTAGGTTTTTACCCATCCTGGGCAGGTGTGGATATAATTGGTCTAATATTGAAGAGTGTGTACATAAAATGAGAGGATAGTTGAGACTGAATTCAGATCTTGTTGCAGATTCTGGTAGGGATGATTCTGCTCTGTTTATGGACTCCCTTTTCTCTTCTTTCCTAAACCTAAACAGTTTTACTGCCAACTCCTGGCCAACTACATTCAAGCCTGCACTTGAGTATGTATGAATGGAAGTTGTTTTAATGAAGTGTGTTTGGGATGTTGGGGTAAAGGGTTCATGTGAAGGGCATAGTGGTCTTTGCCAAATTTCACATCATTACTCTGATGTATGAGGCATAGAACTTGCAGTAAGTCATTATCCTGTCTCTTTCACTGCTCCATATTATGTATTTTCCAGTGTAATTCCTTTCATGTATGTGAGGGAATTGTTTCTGTTGCCAGTCCAGTCTAATGGCTGTCATCCCTTTCCCTTCCTTTTATTAATCTTTGGATCCTTGTCTATGTGATTCCTCTGGACCCTCTGTTTTTATTGCTGTTACAAYCTAATCATTTAAATGCTGAGTACGTGAAGTGTGGAATTCCCTCCCAAAACACCATGCTGTTGTGATTTTTTTTTTCTTTTTTCCCCCTTGTTGTGCATAAATGCCTCTTCACTTCTCCTTTCCTCTTTCCTGTCCCTTGCTTTTATGCAAAGAACATAGAAATAGCATTAAAACTCAATAAATTGTTTACCTATCAGAGCCCAATTTTAAGCCACTATAGCTTGCCAGTACTCTTGATTCCACTCCAGGAGCTGCAAATAAAGGAGATCATCTTTGATAATCACCTCTTTCTATCAAGCTTCTGTCACTCTTCCAAATGTATTTTGCAAAAGAAGAGGAAAGGAAGAACTAACAACAAAACAGCATCTCATCATGTCTTTTCCTTGCTTGTTACTTATGGAGACAAGGAARCCGTTGCAAAGGAAAAGCTCCAAGAGTTTACAAGCTTCCCTTGAGTATAAAATATAGACCATTGCCCAGGTGGGAGCGAAGGGCTGAGAGTTACTGCAACTCCACATTTCAGCAATGCACCACAGGGAAAGGAAGCACCTGTGCTTCATAATTTTGTGCTGATGTGTTGGCTCTGTGGCCTGGAGGTCAGATACCCYTCCACTCTGTGTTGGTTTCCTTCTGCACAGACAGAATCCTGACCTTCCCAGTACATGTGCATCACTGCTAGCAGACTACTAGGGACAAGAGGTGAGGCTTGAATTCTGAATGTTGAAATGAGGACCCTGCCGGTTTTCAAAGGATAGTGCTTTCTCTGTCATAATTAGTTGGTTTGTTCCTGAACTTGAACAGCTTCAATGAAATATGAGGCTAAAATTAAGCATGAAATAGCACGAATACACCAACAAGGCAGTGGCAAAGGGAGACTGGAGAGGATGTGAATTAATGGAAAAAACAAGAGGTCARATTCCACAAGCAGAAATTGTTGCATTCTTTATATTTTGATGGACTTGATTTTGTGAAGACTCAATTTCCTTTGCCCCCTTTATCAACTTTGAAGCAGAATATAGCAAGTGATTATTTGGACTGTAAACTCTGGTTAGACTGTTGCCTATCTGTAGTGCTCCCAGTGTTGGGGTATCCCAGTTCGTGATTCAGAGCCTTGCATCCTAATGCTCCATTACTAAACTTTAAGTTTAAAGCTACTCTCAAGTCCTAATTTTCCAGTACCTTGTCACAGTCTCCAACTCAGTTTTATGTTGCAGCCGCTGATTATTTGGATATATAGGCATTAACAGTCTTATCTAGCTTTCAGAGGAACAATTTGGAAAATCTGARTCTAATATACTTCAAGTATGGAAGTGTCCTTTGCAGCAGGGAGTTTGGACTCAGCCAACTATTTAATACTTTTGGTGGCATAAAAGCTCTTTACTTCCTGCATTTACTGTGAATATCGATTGATTCCTGCTCTTGTGAAGTCCGCTAGTAWCATGAGTGATTTAGTAAGGTCACTGAGTATGGTCCCTCCTCATCCAAAATACAAATCCCAAAAAACAGCCAGGCACTGATCCCAGTGTAGCTGGAGGCAGGCTCCTTATGGTGACTCAGAACAGCTACATGCTCAGGAAGCCTCATTTCCTAGGAGTTAGGATTCAGAGCTCTGTGACTGCAGCTCCCATCTGCCAGGAGGGAACATGATCTGAAAAGTCACCCCTGTGGGATTCTCCACCTGTCTCTGTCATTGAAATGTGGCTGCAGGTCTGCAAAAGTTGATGCAGTCCACGCTGAKGCAGTGCCTGCTGGTGAGCAGAACTTGCAACCCTGCTGTTCTTAGGAGTGTATCCCGCTACCTGGCTGAGTCACGCTGCTGTTTGTCTCCTGTCCTAGTGAAGATCAGGATTGTTTTCACAGCTGCACACAGGTTCCAAAAGCTTCTTTAGGAAGACTGGAAAACATTTTTACACTTTTACTAGTAGGTAGTCCTAACCAAGTAGAAACTTAGCTGCTTTTCTTCTGGCTTTATAAGATGCCGCCTAAGGGAGTAGTTTTGCAGATTGAATGCTAGCTGTTACTGAGACCTGACTTGGACCTGTAAGCAGCCTGTGCAAAGAACATGGTTTCAGGAAACAGCCTATTACGGGAGTTCTTCGTTCTCTGCTTGAGAACTCTTGCTGCTTCATGTTTTATCTCTTATGACTTTTGTTTGAGCCTTCTTCCGATGCTGAAAAAACCCAGRATTTGGGCAACTGTTAATTCATAGAGCTGGCTGCATGATTTTAATGTCACAAAAAGAGCCTTACCATGACACCTGTTGATTGCCATCCTTCATAGTGCCCTCTTGTATTAGCAATGATAAGTAGTTTGAGTTGTCTTGGGTACAGAAATGCCTAAAGCCTAGAGATGCATTAAAGGTGTAATTTCTGGGGCCTTGGAAGTGCAGTTCAATTCAAGGGATTTGATGCTCAGCAGATTTATGAAAACTGGGGATTCAGAAGACTACATGGGAACCCTACTGTGTAAATCAGTCCCGGAAGTGTGTGGGAAGGTTGTATTAATTAGATGAGCATGAACATACATACATGAGAAACAAAACCATCATTGTCTGTATTTTACATCCTTTTGTTAATCCTGGTCTTCGTGCAGCATAGTTGACAAGTTTTAAAAGGTCTAATTTCTTATTAGTGTTACATATTAATGCTTTGTGTTATCCTTAGAGTTTATTGCAATTTATTGCTTTTCTTAGAAATACATATGTGGAATATTCTATAAGGTCAGACTTCATTACTCTGCAACAGGAGGTATATTKTGCTCGATTTTATTTGCACAGCTGAAAAAAAAAAGATACTCAGTGTTCTCTGTAGTGTCATTCCCTTATAAGCCTGTAAACCACTATAATCCTAATACCAGTCCTCCCATAGTACACGCATGACATTCTCAAAYGCTTTTATTGTTTCTATGGTCATATTTTGGAGGTGGAAATGTCAAGGAAAGACTTTCAAAGAAGGAGCTTTGAGCATTACTTAACACTATCAGAGACATTTTGAAGGATTGGTTTGTTTCAGGGATRGTGTTGAATCATATTTTGTAGAGATGGACTGGAGTTAGCCTGGGGAAGGGAATACGGTCTATACATGAGAATAACATAGRGAAGACTAATTGAACTCCTGGGAAGTCCTGGCTTGGATGATTATATTGTCGGAATCATTGATCTTAGTTTTGCTGTCCTCCTCCTGAGAGGGGAAGAGGTACTTCGTATATATTATAAGTTAGCGAAGGAATGATACTAAGTATCATTTTCTTTATATAAATAGCTATGATGGGAATTGGGTGCAAAAAATGTTTGCTTCTGAGCTAGAGGTAAAATGTGTTATAAAGGGAGCAGGTACATGTTTTGTTTAGTGCCTGCAGGATTTAATCATAACCCAAAGGTGCCAATTGTATTTATTTTATGGGACTAACATCTGTGTTCTGCTATGTAATTGGGATTTCAGGTTCATCATGAATGAGCTCTGTTTATTTTTCAGCTGTCATAGATTATTCCCCTGGTTGTGTTAATTGTCCCTCTGTGTATGTGGTCCATATTGTCTAACTCTTGCATTGGATAGCTTCATTTGTGCTGTGCTAGTACCAAACACACCTGCAAAAATCTTTAACGGCTTTTAAAGCTGGAGATGTTTCYCTGGCTCCCTGTTGCACAAATTCATGAGTACCTGAGGTGCAATCCTGAAGGAGAGAGTAATTACAGCTGAATATAGAGAGGGGAGATAAGTAGTAGTAAGTGAAATGTAAACATTTAAGAGTGCAAAGAAGCCTGGGCCAGATAGCAGTGGTTAAGTTCACAGGCATCCTGGAATTATATGAGTGTTTCTACCAACTCTGTATTATTTAGACATAAAAAGTATTGCACTAAAACACTGAGGATTGTGATTTTAATCTTTTTAATAAAATAGTTACTTTTTAGTTAAAATAGCTTATGCTGAACATGAGCCGAAAAGCAAATGCCCGTCCAGTAAGGTGGTATGATCAGGCTTGAGGCAAGACTGTTTGAAAGCTCTGCACAAGTCTCATTCTGAGAATGCAAAACACCCAGGACTCAGGGACTCGGTCTTCTTTTTTTTTTTCTTTTTTTTTCTTTTTGGTTTTTTTTTTTGAGGTATTTCTTGCATGATGAGTTCAGTTATGAAAGCTAATAACTCACTAAGAAAAATCCCGAAGCACACAGAACTGGGATCTATGGCTGAGGAATCCTAAAACTCTTTAATACAGGATTGCTATTCACTCTTCTAATAGAAAACCTCAAAATGCCAATTTCTGCAACCCCGTGATGCTGCTTTGCATCACTGTGACAGCTCCAAGCAGGCTTAACTGGCCAATTGAGGATTCCATTTTTAAAGCTCTAATGACTCCTGTGATAACCTACCCTGGCTGTTGTCTCAGGGTCATAGGATGACATGTTGACTCTGTACTAATTCCCTGCCTGCTGGAACAGCCTTCTGGGGTCAGAGGCATTAGATGTAAAATGAGAAGAGCTGAGACTGCTTAATTCACACTGAGTCAGTAATGTAAGGACTTTTTTTTAATAGTCTCTTTCATTCCTTCCTATAGAATTTAGCAATTCCTTGGTTTTCGTCTTCTGTTCCTCTGTTCTTGAGGGTAACGAGGTACAGTTTTGAGTCTACATGAAAGAAAAAGACTTTGCAGTCTGGTATTTGGTGGCTGAGCAGTGTCAGATTACAGTGTGGTCCTTTAYACCTGTACAAGTGCACAGGCTCTTGTATGCAAGGAGGCAAAGAGAACTCTGATGAGGAAGAGTGTTAAAAGCACTTGYGATTAAGGCTATAAATGATTCCATAATGTGCAAAGCCATGCAAACTAAGGCCTGAAATCTCCTTCACTTGAATAAGTGATTCTTGCTTTTTATTCTGCTCAACGTACACATTTGAGATATTTTCARTAAGGAACAAACATTCTGCTGAAGAAAATCATCTATTTGCATCCCTGCASTCTTTGCACAGCTGTATATTGTGATTTCTGATCTATAGGATTCTTCTAAAATGGATGAATCTGGGACACCTGAAAGTCAGCTGAAGATGTGTAGGGTATGGCTCTGCCCTGGCTGTTCAGGTTMATTTCCTGTGATACGGGGCTCTGATATGGTTTGTTGATTTGTCACTGTCAAAAACCGTGCGAGAAGGCTAACAAGTACAGTGAGACAGCCTTAATCATCTTTAGTGTCATCAGTATTGCTCCTTTCTTCCAACTCGTATTAATCAGGTAGCAGGCATGTTTTCCTGAAAATGGTTTATTCTGTGGCACTGAGAACAGATAATATTTGAACTTTTTAGTTTTATGCAAGTAGGCTTGTTTCTGTGAAGCAGTTTAACTACTTATTACATTCTGGATATTGTAGGTGAAGATGCAGAGGCTGATTTCCTTTACCTTTTTTTTTTTTTTTTTTTTTTTCTGTATATGCAAAAGGTGCAAGAAGATAGAATGGTCAAAAGTTCAGAAAAGGTTTCTGCAACTGTAACACATCATTGTTGAGATCAGATCATATTCATAAGCTTTAAAGAGCTATTTTCTAATAGCATGTCACAAGGAAGCTCAAAAAAAAAATGGAGGAAGCTGGCTTAAGTTTGAAAGGTGCAGATAATACTAGACATCTCTTTAGGCAGGTCGCAAGTAATCTAAGATGCTGAATTATGTTGAACAAAGGTAAAATGTTGTGTAACTAGCCTTTTGCTTGATATTTTTGCTCATGAAATGTTAAAAGGCCAACAAGAATATTGCAACTCTGACTGCAAAAGAGGTTCAGCTTGATTTGAGTACTGGATAAAACTTGGTGTTTCTTTCGTTCCTATTGGCTTGTCCATCTTAAGAAGTTACTTTTTTCTTCTTAGGTAATGGATAGTGAATGCTTAGGAAATGCTTTGAGTTGTTGTCTTTTCCATTGCACAGGAACTTTACATGTTTTTAAAGGATATAACCATTTGTGCTATTTCACATTTATATTTTTAAAAGAAAGATAAGCAGGGTCATTCTTCAAGCCTTTGTTTCCATTTGTCACTAAAAATAAGGTTTTTCTGCCTTCTACTCTGTTAAATCCATGACAGAGACAGGGGCTTATTTTTAAAGGTAGCCCTCCCCATTCTGCCCCTCTGTGAGAAGCCACCACGCGTGGGCTGCTCAGATGAAAGCCATGCAGAGCTTTGTGGGGGCCTCGAGTCAAGCGGGCGCTAGTATCGTTACTCAAATGAGTATTCATAGCCACTACTTGCTTTATTTTTTTCTAGAGCAGCAACAAAATGGCAGAGACGACAGCTGCCACATCATATACATACACACACTCCTACACAAACTATGCTTTGTACATCAGAAGCAGCATAAATACCATGGCATGTGGCAGTTACCATAGCAACGTGGTTTTTTAATGAATAGCAGATGGAAAAGGCATGTAAAACTTACATAAGTTGTTAGTAATTTGTAAGTTACTGCAGACCAGCTACTGCAGTAAACTTTTTATTTTCGCTGTTCCTATTTTTTCTACATACAGTGTTCAGTTGCTCCCTTTCTTCCCACCGAATTTACTCTGATCTGGAATATAGGCAATGATGGTGAATAATAAATAGCAATGGCTAATTTTTGTGGGTGAGGTTCCATAATAGAGACAACACAGGAAATAATATGATTAAGCACTTTCCCATTTTTGCAAAATCATTTTGATGTAGCCTTTAATGGAGAAATTAAAAGATATTGCAAAAACATGCAGCTTTCCTGTATGGATACAAACGGCTTTTGMGTGGAGGACAAGCATTAAAGAAGGAGTAGATGAGTGAGTGAGACTATCTGCATGAAAAAACATGCTTTGCAAAATTTAGCCAGTGCATCTTATTGTGAAGGTTTGGGAGACAGAATTTAATACTTTACTGATCATCAGGGAAGCTAAATTGGACATGATCCGTGCTGTAAAGTTTCAGCTGGTGAAATGCTGCCAAAAGGGCTCTTAAATTTGAAAGGTGAGTTCTGTAAGAGATGTGAATAACTGGCCTAATCTTCACAGGCAAGGTCAAACACTGATACAGACAGAACTGCAGTGAAAATGGAGCTCTCTTGGCAGTGCGAGTAGATCACTCAGTGTCTGCACTTTCCAGACAAACCTCATAGGCCCAAATCAGCAATGATTTTAGYAGCCCACATCCCATTGAAGTGCCAAATACAACTGATATGCCTACATGTTTCTCTAGATCTGTTCCTTAACATTTTTCTGGTCTGGACTGTGCACCTTTGGAAAGAGAAAGCTTCATGGATTTAATAGGGGGTTAGCTACTGGCTAGTCAGTGAGGGAAAACTGGGTGCAGAAAACGTGCCCAATATTTAAGTTCAAAGACAACAACTGATCTTAACCTAGTGATTCCTGAGCAACCTCTGAGGTAACATATATATGGTGAAGACTTTTAAAGCAGCTACAAAAAAACGCTGATGCTTGGATGTAGGAGTCCATTAGCCTTACCTTCCAATTCCAGGTCACCTAAGTAATCATGATCCTTCAGGCTTAAGTTTCAAAATGCCCTGCTGTGTTCCACCTTCCACCTTCTTCTGTGTGGTAATTCAACAACGGGCTCTCTACTGAGCARCCTTCCTTCAAAGGTGGTGAAGGTCCCCTCTTTGCATACAGCTGCCTGCCTGGTTCCCTGCTGCTACTTCTGATTGTATCRGAGCTTCATTTTCCCACCAACGCTACCCAGCTGCATTGCTTCCCAACTGACCTACTTAGGCCTCCTCTCACTCAAAGTAGTGACAGTCCCAGAAAGCCTCATTATGGGTTAATATAGTCATCAAACAATAGCATTTTAAGAAGAAAATCTTCAGTGTGGCTGCTATCATTGGGCTAGGATGTGCTGGAGCAGTGTCTTTACATTATGGTTGCTCATGTCCTGGACTACGAAGGAATCCCTCTTGATCACATTCTCAGATTCCGATATTTCTTTCAGTGGGTTAGGACCAGAACAAGGTTATAAAAGGGAAAGTAAATAAAGCAAGCTCTTTCCTTTGGAGTTCTCAGTAACAGTAAAAGTCTGTCTTTTATTCTCCTGGGGTGTATTTTCAAAGCAGTAAAATTAAGCATACCATCGCCATGCATTAAGTATAACTTAAGATACACAGGTAGATCTATGCTAATTGTTCCTTCTAATGTTCCAGGGGAGTTATATCTAGGTAAATGAACGTTTGATTTAGGCCTCAGAATTCAAAGTCTTACAAGTTATTTTCATCCACGAAACATCAGATAAGTGCAATTACTGTAGTCGTCTTATCTCTTTTACCGAATTAACCCTTCATTCTTGGGAAGCTAAGCGAGAATTAAATGCTCCATCTTCATGAGAGTTGCATGTATTTTTAAATTTACATTTTATTAACAGAGTAATTGTGGACTTAAATTTTGTTTAAACGGTGTGCTTCATATAACTGCTAAGTAGCTGTTACACAATTGTAGAGAAAGCTTTGCAAGACATTGAGACATTAATGGCTTTTCAACCTCAACAAGACACCTAATATAAAAAGACGTGAGAGCCTTGTAATTAAAACAATCTTCTCAGTGAACTGTTGATATAGAAAACAATCTGCTCTCCTTTACATTTTCCATATTAATTGACTGAAAATTATGAATAGTACATTTTGTGGAGGTGCACTCTGGTAATTTTTATGTTATTGAGAGCACTTTAACTCACAGTGCTACCATGAAATCATATTGAACACTGCAATTTGTCAGTAATAGTGTGAAGTGAAAGTATGTTGTTAGATATTTCTATTACTAATCCAGGCAGCCTCAGGAAACTCTTTCAGTAACCCAGAAGCTCTTACAGGAAAGTGCACTTTGGGAATCTGAAGCTCCAGAGATTTCACAGAACTTTAAAGTGGCAGCAGAACATGGAATAAGCAGTTCTGGAAGCTGATCAAACTCCATTTTCTATGGATGTGTCTCATGTTTAGGTGTGCTCATGTTTAACACAGTGGGAGCTCTTCTACACTGGAGCACTTGGACCAGCTCCTAGGTGGATTTTCTGGTCCTGTGAAGGAGGCAGCTCACATGAGGATGGTGAGCAGAGAATGGAGTCCTTGCACCTCCTCAGTTATTGTTAAAACTTGCAGTACCAAGGTATTTCTGAGACTGGTCTTTCAAACCTGATACGTGCATCTAGAAATCGATTGCATCTGCCCCATTTCCTCGGGACGCAACATCAACCTTGAAGACTTTGTTTATATGCCCCTATTTATTATAGTACTTGCCATGCCATTGCAAGTGCTCAATCTCCTGTTTCACCTTTCAAGAAGGGTGGATGTGCAAGCAGATCGTGTGACTCTAAAAGTCCACTTGTGTCCTCTTGCCATGCCAAACAGATGAACTTCAAACATCACTGAAACACAGAACAGCAAAGACAGCAAATATAACTGAAGAGCCTGCTCTTGATCATATAGGATTAGCTGTAACAAACATTACAGAAGGAGGTAAATTATTGAATCATAGTGAAGGGGAGTTACTGGGGGTAGTGGAAGTCACATATTTGAACTGTGGCACAGCTAAACTTTTCCTACTGTTAAACCAAGGCTTTCCAAATAAGTGAAAGGAATTATAATATAATGTGTCAAATCTTGTATGTGTTTCTATGTGCATGAATGTGCATGCTGTCTTGCTGTATTGCAATTAACAGCTTGAGTCTTAATCTAAAATTAGGTATAAGGTAAAAAGAGCTACCTTAAAATGTAAAATAGATTCATTCACATTCAGGTCTTCAGGTCTTTGCTGAATATGGGTTATAGTGCAGCTGTCACCATTAAAAATATTCAGCAGCAATTTTTAAGCACAAGCCTCAGAAGATCTTGCCCAAAACAACTGGTGTCTGTGAGGTCTTTACACTGAGTTTACTTTCTGCTATGATGCTCATCTTCTTCAGAAAGTTTGGAAATCTCTGTGAAGGATTGCTGGCTAAAATTGTTTCTTATCATACGGTCTTTTAGTGTACTTAATGGCATGYCAATAATCAGTGTGCTATTTACTCCCTGATTATACCAGTTACAGGTTTGGCGTCCTTACACTGTGCAGTACAGTGTGCCAATGGAACTTGCTATCTAATAACTAATAGTGTCACTAAAATGATGGGGTTTTTCATGCGTACACTTACCAAAGATTCTTTGTATCTGCAGATGAATAGTCTCYTAGAAATGAAACACAACGTTACTTATGAAGCGTTCTGCCATCTCAGTACGATCTCTGACTCTCAAAATGCTTGCAGTGCTTAATAATTAGATTTGGATAATTCTTTCTCTTCTAGGCATCGTGTTTTATTTTAGCAAAGTGTTTCCCTCCCCAGTAGTGCTGTTGAAGTTTTGAATTAGGATAGATAGAAAAAAAGAGCATGTGTTGGGGGGGAGGTAGGAAGTCCTGAAAAATGTTCCTTGGGGTGTGGAATCTGCCTAGGAAGAAAGAAGGGCTAGAAACTTCTCGGCTCTTGATGTACAATTGCAAAAAGAAATTAGATCATGATTAATTTCAGGCAGTCCCCCCATCCCAACACACATACACCATGAATAATGAGTTGGGAGAGAAGAGTATCTGGAGTGAATGCTCGCTCAAATAGAGCGTGTACTTAATAGTTCTGCTCGTGCAGCACTCCCAGAACCTGCCTGCTTTACCTTTGGGGACGTTGTCCACRTACATCAGGCAGAGATCTGTGGCACGATGTTACCTTCACTCCCACATGTTCAACAAAAGACTTCTTGAAGAAAATAAATTAGAATAGAAAGCCATCACATGAATAGAGAAGACAATGCCATCTTGCTTGTGAGGTGACCAAATAGGATTACTGTTTGTAAATGCCGTTTCTCTTGACAAAGAAGCTACCTCACAAGTTTGAGTAAATGGGGCCAGAATCAGTTGGCACAGCTGTACTAATTATTTGCATTCAGGCAAATAATGGGGGCTGTTTTGATGGTAGTGAGGTAGTCTGTATAAGTCTCATTGTGCGTATCTCACCTTTTCTGTTGTTATACTGGTATTTTAGTGTCATTATCATCTGTGTGTGTGGTTTTTAATGAAAAAGCTAGATTTCAAGGAGTAACTGATGTTACATTAGGGGACATTGAACATTTTAATYTAACTTAGATAACCTTTCGTATTTCTCAGAATATAGGCTGTCTAATGTGTGCCCTTAAGGACAAGTTTTGTAGATTAAAATTGCCTGGTTATTCCTTTCTTAGAAGATGCCATCTTGGTTGGGCTTGTTTGTACTTTGCAAAGCAGAAAGGCTGTAAGWTAAAGACTAGTTTACAGGGGCAGGCAACCTAGAGAAGAGAGTCACTATCCACTTAGTCTTAAAAACAGATTTAAAAAGACCAGGATAAAACTGCAGGGACCATCAGTCTTCATGCTTTAAGACAGAGATTGGTCACCAGCCAGGTTTGGAAAGTAATTCATAACCATTACTATTAGGGCATAGCGCTATAGAACTTGAAGCACTCTGGATTCGTTGCAGTTATCCAGTGTAAAGAATACTTTTTCTATTTGGATTCCTGTTATGACATTGCAGTTTCGCACTGTGTTTAGGAAAAGAAAAAAAACAGAAGAGAAAGGAGCAAACTAGGGAAAATGCAGTCAACCCAAACTCCTCAGTTTTACCATTTTGTTTCATTTAAAGCACATAGTTTCTGTCTTGATGTTCATTTGTGTATTTGAACACTCCTAATGAGGGCGAACTAAAGAACTGGCTTAACCAAGTCTACTAGTATATCCACATTYAATCAGACTATAAAAACCTTCCAACATAAATGCATACATAGACACATCCCAAGCACTGGACAAATCACAAATGTGTTAAAGCAAATAAGCATTATAATGAAACTAAATATATACTTTTACATGAAAAACAAAAAAAAAGTTCTTATGATCTTAAAATATCCCTCTAATTTAAACCATAATCCTTGTAATGCACAAAGAAATCTTAACTGCAGCAGATGTGTTATACTCATGCAGTGAAAAGGAGCCCCATTGCAAATTCACTCTTCTCTGGGTATCTTGTGCTGCACCCTGTCCCAACAAGYGAGGCACTTTCAGCATTAACTAGTTGAAAGCACCAAGTGAAAGGCAGCCTCTGCTCAAAGCTGAGTGTGAACAAYAAGGCAGTGGATTGCTGCAATACGTGCATGTCCTGTCCCTGCTCGCTCCACAGGAAAGCCCCAAGGAAGCCGCTGAAGAGCCTCCAGAGCCTGGAGCTCTGCTCTTTCCAGAACATATTAATCTATATTGTATCAGAGCATCAAAAGAGCCAAGGGCTCTCCTTTTCACTTTAACTGACAGACAGACAAGCATGTCTTTTCATGCACCAGCCCAAGCTTTAAAAGAGCCATAATATCATGACTCTATTTAAATAGTAATGAGACCGTGTGACTTGCAAAGGTCACAAAGCTGTGAGGGGAGCAAAAGAAGGATAGCAGCGTGCAGATGACTCTTCCTGGCAGTTGTTTTTCCCACCTGTGCAATGTCTTGGTGGCAGTGGATGCCTAGAGGAGAAGACTTTGCCATGTGCATGGTATCACAGAAATGCAACTCTACGGAGGTGTGACCTAGATATGGCTATGAATTTAGCTGTCTATCTGACTTGAATTCCGAAGGGTTGAGTTTACTTTTGTAAAGAAAAGGTTGCATCTGCACAACCAACAGAATTCCTTTTCCTGAGGAATTTCTATGTATTAATAATGTTTTGAGTAGTAGGGGAAARGATGCAAAGCAAAAGCTTTCAAGGGAGTAGTTTGATTTTGCAATTCATTTTTTTCCTTTATTCTCTTGTGTTTATCACGTTGCAAATCCACACTTCTGAATTTGAAATAATRTTTCTTTTACAGTTTCAAAAGTCTGTTGTAGCTTATGCTGAGTGTTTTATCTTATTTGTCCAAATTGAGAAGTAAAAACCTTCAAGGAGGCTGACCTGAATCCTGTAGTTGGCCTTAAGAATTGCTGTGCCTATCCATATATGTGTGCCCACATATATGTGTATATGTGTCTACATATACACACACACGTTCATATATTTAAAAACATGTTRTATACACTATGTTGCAACTCTAGATTGGGATATGGTGCAATCATTTAACAGTAGTAACTCGTGGTACCACTGTTTCTATGGTGAATAAAATATGTTCCTCACCTTTTGGAGCATTTCAACTGAAAAGCGATACAGCAGCTGATCTACTTAATGATTATTTCTATGATTTGTGTAGCAGAGATAAGCATTGCCATGTCTCCTTGGCTCTTGGAGCAGTGCCAGATAAGGAGCGGTGATGATTGTTCAGGTGATACAATGCCTGCAGTTGATGATGGCCACTTCTTCTGAGGGTGGGACTCTCACTGGGAATATCTGTGTGCCTAAAACATTTATTTCTGTGCTGAAATATGTAAAGTGATGACTCTATTGTCTCTATTTTTTCTGGGGCTGGTAAAGAGGTTTAAAAAGCAGTTTAAAAAGGCGGGAAATGAGATTTAGCAAAAGCCAAGTTAGTAAAGGGACGGAGAAGGCGAGTGTTTTGGTGCTTCTACTTCTGTGGGATTGCCATCTTTGTTAGTGGATTGGACCATGAATTGTGTGGCATCAAGCCACACAACTCTGGAGATAAAATGCCATGGGAATGAGGTCACTCCCTGCAAGGGTATGTTACAGTAACTGTCYGTAGGCCAGGATAGAAAGAGGCTTTTCAAGAGAGCCCACAGTTCACAGGCAGCTAGGGATCAAATCTCTGCTGCTTCTTACAAAACAGCAGACATGAGACCAAAAATGTAGAAAGGCATTTATATTGCCTTAAACCTTTCTGTGCTCTACTGTAAGTTAGAAAGTGCTTCCAGACAGGCTATTTCATTACATTAGCAGGGCTTTTGGATTGGGGAAGATTTCCTGTTCTGTATATAACAAACATTTTCAACAAAAAGTGCTCCTTATGCAAACTACTTATAGCTCTGACACCGCAGAAGGCAAGGAAATTAGCATGAGAATTTACTTGAACCTGGTCTGTTTCCAAGTCACATAAAGACACAGGGAGGGGCTGATTCTTCTCATTTTTTTCAGTTGCAGGTAGCTGTAAGAAGCCTAAAGAGCTGTTTGCTTGTCTGCTCTCGAGCCCTGCAAAACAGTGTAAACCTGCTTTAGGCATGGGGTGAGATAGGTCATGCCTCTGGGAAGCTCCCAGAATAAGGGTGTTAGTTTAAAAATACCCTGAATTGTTCTTAGCAACTCTGAAATTGTTAGCACTTTCTAATGACTAATGACTTTCTAATGATCTTCCTGATGTATAATAGTGCCTGAATTCATGTCTGTTTGTTCCACTTCACTGCAGTTTGGAGGCTAGGCAGAAAAGCAGTGTAAAGCAGAATGAGGACACTGTGTGAGCTGTTTTGTTAGGAGAGTCAACACAGCTTGCACAGTGCATGGACATCTTCTTCTGAATCTAGTTCATAGAATCATGGAATCACAGAATGCTTAAGGTTGGAAGGGACCTCTCAAGATCATCTAGTCCAACYCCCCTGCACACGCAGAGTCTCCTTGAGCACGTGGCACAGGGGAGTGTCCAAGCAGGTTTTGAAGATCTCCAGAGAAGGAGACTCCACCACCTCTCTGGGCAGCCTGTTCCAATACTCCATCACCCTCACTGTTAAGAAATTTTTCCTTAAGTTCCTGTGGAACTTTTGATGCTTCAGCTTGCGGCTCTTTCCTCTAATCCTGTCACTGKCCATCACTGAGAAGAGRCTGGCCCCATCCTCCTCACTCCCTCCCTTGATGTACTTATAGAMACTGATCAGGTGCCCTCTCAGGCTGAACAGGCCTAGCTTTCTCACCTTTTCCTCATAGGGCAGATGTTCCAGGCTCCTGATCATCCTCATAGCCCTGCGCTGCACTGTCCAGCAGCTCCACATCCCTCTTGTACTGGAGAGCCCAGAACTGGATACAGTATTCCAGGTGTGGCCTCACCAGAGCTGTGTAGAGGAGGACGATGACATCCCTCGACCTGCTGGAGATGCTCTGCTTAATGCACCCCAGGATCCCATTGGCCTTCYTGGYCAYGAGGGCACACTGCKGCCTCATSGTCAACTTGTCATCCACCATGATGCCCAGGGCTCTCTCTGCGGAGCTGCTCTCCAGAAGGTTGGTCCCCAGCTGGTACGGGTGTCTAGAGTTATTCCTCCCCAAGTGCAGGACCTTCCATTTGTCCCTGTTGAATTTCTTAAGATTTCTCACTGCCCAGTTATCCAGTCTATCCAGACTCTGGGCTRTCAGCTACTCCTCCCAGTTTCCTATCATCAGAAAACTTGCTGAGGGAGCACTCCATCCCTTCATCCAGGTTGTTAATGAGTAAGTTGAACAAGACTGGACTGAGGACTGACCCCTGGGGGATACTGCTACCACAGGCCTCCAGCTGAACGCTGCACCACTGATCACCGCTCTCTGAGCCCTGCTATCCTGCGAGTTCTCATTCCACCTCACTGTCCACYCATCTAACCCACACTTCAGGAGCTTGCCCAGGAGGATGCTGTGAGGGACAGTGTCAAAAGCTTTGCTGAAGTCCATATAGATGACATCCACCGCTCTGCTCTCATCTTCCAGCCAGTCATTCCATCATAGAAGKCTATCAAGCATGACTTCCCCTTGGAGAATCCATGCTGGCTACTCCTGAGCACCTTCTTCTCCGTGTACCTGGAGACGAYAATCAGGATGAGCTGCTCCATCACTTTCCTGGAGGTGAGGCTCACTGACCTGTAATTGCCTGGGTCCTCCTTGCCTTTTTTGAAGACCAGGGTGATATTGGCTTTCTTCCAGTCCTCCAGYAACTCCCCTGATCTCCAGGACCTTTCAAAGAYGATGGAGAGTGACTTAGCTAAGTTCACCAGCAAAGTTCACCAGGAAAATCCAGTTTTCTGCTGGAGTACTCATCCTTATCAAACTCTTTTGGCAAAATAATACCAATTAGATTGAAATGCCAATATGTACATATTTTCTAAATAATTTTACSTAAAGTAGGTTCTCTGGCAAGGCTGGCATCATTGGTACAGTTGTGTTTGTACTAAAATATCTGTTTTTGCTAACATYTCTGTAGCTGCCTTAGCTGGTTGCAGAATGAGTGGCAGTCTACAGCCTTAGTGTTTTTCTGCATTATCAGATCAATGATAAGAGTTTGTTGATTTTTTTAGGCAATGCAAAGGAGATATATAGTGATTATGGAATTGTGTAACTCTTGGTTTTGGGTAGTAAACAGAAGTTATGATGATGATTTTTTTGTGTGACAATTCATTACAAAAATCTAGCACTTCAAGCAAAGGATGTTTTAGATCAGTTTTACTAAAAAGTSAGTGCACTATGTGGGCAATAAATATCACTGTATTTCAGCAGTGGCAGAAAGCCCCACAGAGATGCCAGGTAAGTTGTTTTGGCTTGGAGGAGTGAAGCCCTCAGCAGTTGGAAAGRCTGCTTGTTCTAGAATTGCTGGAGAAGAAACTGTAAACCATTACAAATSCTATTGGTCTCATCCTTGATTTTTTTTTCTCACTGATCCCATTGCCTGTAGCTTGCACTTTGTATTCAATACGCTATAGTCTCTTTTTGCCTGCTTATGCTACACAAGAAAATTATGACTCTTCAACTGTTTGGAAGAGCTGAAGGATTTGCATCCATCCATTTGAAGTATTGATCACATGAATGCAAGTTCTGATATTACAGAAAGGAAAGATTTTTGTAAAGGTTTAAATAAATATTCCAAATAGTCATTTTAGCCAGCCAAAGAAGAATGCCATTTAGTCAACTGAAAAGACACATGAAAGATCTTCAAACTAAAGAGGAAAACTTCTCAAGTCAGAATTTGCACGGATATGCATTTTGCTTTTCTGCCTCAGTAATTTTGGGACAGTGRGCACAGTGTCAGCCTTGCTGGTCATACTGGCATTTATATAACCACTGCAAATTTTCAATACTCATGCCTGCAAGAAATTTTTGACTCTGTTAAACCATGCAGAACTAGTATAACAAAGTTTCTAAGTCTGAATAGGAAAGCCAGAGAAACATCAGATTTTGATTTTGAAGTTACTTTTGTTGTTGTTGATTATCTTTCTGGTATCTTCATTCATCTCTTCAAGTAACTTCACGCTATCRCCCAGGGAAGGTAAGTCAGGGGTTTAGCTTGTGTTGCCAGTGCAACAGAAATTTGTGCACTACATCAGGGCTGATGTCTTAGGACTTTGAGGCGAGTGGTAGCACTTTGTCCCATGAAGCTCCCTGGCAATCAATAGAACAATATTTTTGCGCTTGAGCATGTGTGACATGATTGATAATATCTAATTTTCCGTGACTTTTAAACAAAACAAATAGAAAGATATGGAGACTTCTTAGGAGCAGAAGGAGAATGAAAAGCTGAATGAAGAAAATTGTGCTAAGCATCATCTTGTCTTATTACTGTTAACGCCAGCAGTCATAATCAAGAGTTTATTGTACAGGGCAATCTGGATGATTAGAAACCGGATTCAAGTTCATAAGAAAAATCTTGACATAAAACTCATCTTTTTTCACCAAGAATACCAGGAGACAAATTTACTCACTCCCTCTGCCACATCTTTTAATTCAGTAGACTTATCAGAGGTAATTTTAGCCGTGTATTGTCAGGATTCTTTTAATCTCTCTAAAATAGATTTACATTTGCAGAAATGTGTCGTGTCATGACTAAAGGTGTTTATATTGTAAATGTAGTTGTTTTTATGGTCTACGATTTGTGCATTTGTTACTTGGAAAAATATCATGTAAACAGGAAAAAGAAAAGTGCAATTGTTGTGGCCAGTGAGATTTTTTTCACCCTTAACTTACTCTGTAGTAACAAGAAAGAAACACTTTTCTGTGGTGTCTTCTCTGAGCTTTGTCACAGAGACGATATCAGATTCCCCTGAATAAATAAATGTGAAGATATGAAACAAATTGCGCATGTTTCTAGAGAGATCATCAAAACATCTTGGCGGGCTTACCCAAGACTTTTTTAACATTGCTTGACTTGACAAGATTCTTGGATTGCCTTTCTTCCTAAGGGATTATTTTTCCTTCCCACTGCCAAGTGTCTTTTTGTCACTCTTTTTGGGTCCTAGGAAAAGGTGACAATGCAGTAGGCAGTTCATCGATTGGGTCTCCATCCTCAAACCAGCCCTTTCCTGCTGGAGCATCTCCCCTGCATCTTAAGAAATAAGCTGCATTCTCTCAGCACCTCCTAACCTGTTTTCTGTCCTAACCTGAGGCAAGATGCTCTTTCTTGGACTTGCTGGTGTTTTGGCCTGCTCTAGGTTGCAGCTCTACTATTGAACTTGATTCTTTTCCCTATAGTGACACTGATAGCCTATTATGAGCGAAGGTCTGCTTGTGAGCCTGCTTGCTGGTAGCTCTGTAGGGATGTTGCTACTTTTCTTCCCTGGCTTAATTAACCAGCTTGAAACTATGAAAAGACCTTCCTGAGCTGTAGTCCTGTGACAAGAGAAGCCCCTAGGAGAGAGGTTTGTGAGCAAACTTGCCTCTCTGCCTCATGGGTCAATAATGTTGTATGGTATGATATAGACATGCCATATGCTTATCCAGGGCCTTTGTACTATATATACTGCTATATTAAAAGCATTTCATTCTTTGAAAATGCAGTCACGTCTGGGGTAGTATATGGGTGATCTCTAACACTGAATAGCAGCTTGGTATGACAAGACAGGAAAAGAACAATGCTTTGAGAAATATATTTATGGTGCAACTTGATAATGCTCAATCTAATGTCTGCTTGCTCTCTGAGATCGCCAAAGTGCTCGTAGGCATTATGTGGGATTTACAGAAGTTTAAAGTATTGCTCAAGTTAAATGRCTGGGCCTATGATATGATGAAAAACACTCTGTGGTGCTCTCACAGATCTACATTATATTTATTTCTGCATTTAAACTTTCATTTTATGAACAGTAGTTGCAGACACCACAGATGGAAATTTGAATGTGGTGTGATACAGCACATCAGGAACTGGTTAAGGTAACTGTGTTGCAATCTGCAATTTGCTCTTGTGAAAAGATCCCATGGCACTTTATGAGGGTAGGGGTGTTAGCCCCTGTATGCTGGATTCACTCCAAATTCTGCTCTGTGCATCTGGAATATCTCTGTAGTTTCAAGTTGATATGCTATTCTTCATTTCCCATCCTCAAAGCTTATGCATTGCTCCTGGAAAGAAGGAGTCCATATGAGGGCCCAGAGTTAGTGTGATCTTAACCTGTGTGTTTGCCAGGAAGCTGCAGGGGTTATGTTTCCTACTGGAGAGAGACGCTGGTTGTATGTTGCTTCATACAACCAACAAAATAGTGCACTTCCTTCTGCAAAACTTCAAGTGAGAAATATTTGGGGACAGCGCAACTGGTATGCATCGTAACCATCGTAACAACAGTGAGAAACATGCTCGCTGTTTAGGGAGTTGAAATATGCTTGGTAGCCTTTAATTCAACTTGCTCCATTTTTATGATTTTTAAAAAATACCATGCCATGCCATTTTCACTTTGCTGCTAAGCTCTTTGAGCAGTAGAGTGGTGTGTTAGAACATGTGCAAGGTATATTTTCTGCTGAAGCTCTCATCTGGTCTGCAGAACTGTCTGAGGGCAGGAAGTTAAATTATATGAGCAGCATACACCGCTCCTCTTGGTTAAAGGTAAAGCTGACCGTGGTCTAGGACAATTATTTATCGTAGCTGACATCTACTGCACAAATGAGATCATAAACGTGCCTTTTGAGAAGTGATGCCCTGCATGTTGCAGAAACATTGGAGACAGGCAATAACATATCCTATATGTACCTGAAATTTTTGTATTCTTCATGTACTGTTGAGACAGAGAGCCTATATGTAGCTAAGTAAACAGATAAGTTATTAAGGTATATAACAAGGATCAGAGATAAAATAGTCTCTGCAGTGCCCTGATGCCTGTTTTGTTGGATACCATGTTGCTTCTGTGTCATGTTAAATGTGCAAGGGAAATCTCTGAAACACAAGAGGCTTCATTGAATCTTAGCGTAAATTTCCTCAGAGGAAATAAATAACTGCAAATTTTGTTGCAGCAATGGRGACTAGTCAAAGGAAAAACTGCAGTATTGGAGAGAGCAGTCTAAACAGCCTAAAAGCAAACATTCTCTCTATTTTTTTTTTTCTTTCTCTATCTCTCTGTGTCTAATCCTGTTATAGCAGGAAGAAGAGGGCACAGCCATGGAGAATGGACGGAGAGGCGGAAAATATAAGAGTCTTTGTAACTTGTTTTATCACTTTACAGTCTAGCCAGGAGACGTGAAGTGCAGAAGCATATGCGAGCGCACACGTTGTTTCTAAGCAGTGCCCAGATGYCGATGCACACACTAGGAATCCAGGATTAACTGTTTTATGGCAAAAATTAGTGAAATCCTGAGCTTTTCCCACTTGCAAGACAAAAGCAAGTTCCATACATCAGACTTTAGCAACTCTTTAGGTCGTCCGCCTCTGCCAGGTGCAAATGACTTTATGTGTAGGCTAGGAGCACACTTCCCTCTTTTTCTCGTGCTGAGGTTTTGTATGGGGATTAAAATGTGTTTTCCCCTTTAGGGGAATTCCTCTTTTAGCAGCAGCAGCATGCTGTTTTGGGGATGTGAATTTTCTAATTTTTTGAGACAAAAACTGAAGAAGAATGAAGCTTTAAGAAAGCTTTTCTAACTGCTTTTGGAGCTTTATCAGGGTAAATTGTTTTTATTTCCATTGTCAGTTGTCATATTTCAACTTAGTTCCACCTAAGTGAATAGAGCTATAACAGATTGAACCATAGGAAACCTTGTTATGCATGGGTTAGCTGGACTGTATTTGTTGAATTACTTTTAATAGAATTACCTGTTTTAAAATCATTTGCTTATCTAGGAACATCAAGCCTTCTATTGTTACATGAAACATTTAAATCTTGCTTTAATACAATAAAGAAATTGAAGCCATAGGCCATAGGCAGAGGCCTCTTGATATAGGGTCTGCAACTATGGAAATAGAAATGATTTTTTTCAAACAATTAAGGAGCAGTTAGTCTTTCCAGAATGTGGTGTTGGCAGCTCTGCATTCAGTGTTTACTGAAGATATTGTGTCTGGTTTTAGATTTTTGTTTTGCTTTTAGGGATTTGAACTACTAAAGAGGTATATTTTCTGTCAGCAAGCCTGAAAATGGAATGATCCAATTAATATGATAGTGATGTTCAAGCTAATGTGCCTGACAAAACTGCTGCTGGTGCAGTTAGATGGCTTCTCAAACTGGGACTGACTTTTGCTCTGCACAGGTGGGAGCTCTCTGAACGCCTTTGAACAGATATGTGCAAAGCTAAAGCCCCCTAAAGCGTAAGCCCGTGGCCCCAGGTACAGCAGCAGTTTTTAAAATCTCATTATTTATGGTCCTCACTTCATGTCTTCTGGTGTTTATCTTGAATGATCAAGTGTTAGATGCATTGCCCTCTGCTGTGCGTAACTTTCTGGATTTGATTCTGATGTTCTAGCAGTCCATGCCTGGCAAGAATCGCATAAAATTGCTGTGCAATTTTTTATTAATAAATCCTAAGTGAATTCATGTTTAATAAATTCACACTCCATTTGTGTCTGCTTTTCACATACATCCTTGCAAATAAGCTTGGCTGCAGGAATGTTTGCAGAGGCAGCAAAGCTTTAAGTGAGAATGAAAAATATTTGGGGAAGCACATTTTGTATGCATCAAACTACTGTAAGGAACATGTTGTTTATTTAGTCAGCTGAAATACGCTAGGTAGCCTTTAAACTCGCTCAACTTTTGAARTTTTAGCCATTTTTAGATAACTTAACAACATAGATAATGGAACCTTCCAGATCATTGATTGCATCACCTTACTGTCTTTGCATCATATTGCAGTCCGTGTTCTACACTGATTTAGCTCCCTCTTAAAAGTGAGAAGAGTTTCCTGTTCCACATGTTCCTGCTGAGAGTCTACAGCAATTATTCAGAGCAACAAATGGTCACTCTGAGGCAAGAAAATGTGGGAATAGAAGCTAGCACAAGMCGGACTCATAGTTCTTCCTTGCTGTAGTTCTTTACAAATAGTACTCTTAGTTCATAACATTTCTGTTCAAACTGTTCGCGGTGTCAATATTCAAAATGTGGGGTTTATTTGGAGATCTCATTTGGTGCATTCACATTGGCTAAGTATGGATGAGTTTTTCCTGTAAGATAAAATAAGAATTTGATTCCGATGAACACTCAGCTCTCTTACAGATTAATTAGTTTTCAGTGGATGATTCTGTGTTTAACATCCCTTGGCCCAGGTTCTCAGGCATGCTTTTTGCTCTCAGGTACTGGGGTACCACTGACTGCAGTGGAGCAGGTGCTCATAAGCCATGCAGTATAGGCAAGATGCTAAAGATCAAAGAAGGCTGAAGAGTGACTACCTAAAAATTACTAGAAATTACTTCTGCCTTCATTTGAGAGCTCATTGGTGCCTGGTATAGTGCAGCTGACCGAATTTACACTGGATTATTCAAATAATTGTTTTTATTTAACGGTTGTAACTGTTTTCTACTCATCATACCTTATATTCTTATAGTAAGGCAGTTATCTGGATTTGAGTTTAGTGCATAGCACACACATTCTCCTTTTTTTTATAAACTTTAGATTTTATTTACACTAACTTATCAAGGTTGATATAATTTCAGATGTTTAGTGGTTTCAGAATGTACAGTGAGCATAACAGGTCTTCACTGGTTTCCWCTGTTCATCTTCAGATATGTTTATCTTTTTCACAGGCCCCAAAAAAGGAGAAAGATCACTTTACCCTTCTGAGTAATGTTTTTGCTGTCTTAATCTATCCTTTCATCTTCTCTATTTAAAAGGCTTTACTCTAGTAYGTAGACACATAGATAATCTGTTGCATTATTCTGTGCATTTCATAAAAAATGGCAAGTTCYGTATACGGAGGAAAATAAAAGGGTTTTTCTTTAAAAAAAAGAAAGGTTTATGAAAACCTCATCTACAGGGCTGTCAAGTCATCCCAAAGGAGTAGAGTTTATCAAACAATTTTGTTATTATCYCTCATCACTATCAGATGCAGGAAACCTGTCAATGCTTTGTATCTTATTAGTTTAAATTAAAAAGTGATTGAGAGGAAAATGCATTGAATGGTTCATATTAAAATGACGTTTTGGCCAAAAACTCAAATGTATCTATGGATATTTCATGTGTGCTTTCAATTGAATATTAACTTTTTGGCACAACTGCGTCCACATCATTTTTTTATGTCATGAGATGATAACACTACAATAATACTTAAATGCTGACAGGACAGAAAATCCTGACAGTTTGGACTCCCAGGCACTGGCAAGCTTTTTGTTATGTTTGCAACCTAACACACTCTGTGAGCCTTAAAGAAATGTTCCTTTCTCCAGACAGAGGTGGAAGGAAATGAAAAAACCAATAGACTTTACAAAGTGTTGAGCTGGAGAGGCTAAATACCTTGATGAAAGGGAGATCTTCTGTGGCACATCAGAGCCTGTTCCCTTTCATTCTTTCTTGTAAGTGTGAGTTTTTCATTGGCTTCCTCTCCTTGATAGGTGTAATCCACTTCCATTTCCCCATTATGTCATCTATAATTTAAAATTACAAGACAAAACTTGAGCTTTGCCAGGGGAGCAGCAGGAACGTTGTATTCCCTTTAGCATTGAAGATGTAGATATGCTGAATGTATTGTGTATGACCAGACCTGTTCAAAGTTCTTGCATCTCTTCTGACAAATRTCCATCAACATGTAATATTTATTCTCCTGTTTCAATCCTGTTGCAAATAATTGATGGTCCCTCAGTGAGGAGTAGTTCTTGTGCTAAGACAGCAGCACCTGTATGGCTTCAATGGGCCACTGCAAGTGCTCCGAGTTAGAAACTTTCAGGGGACTGAGGGATAAAATGGATGGAACAGAGAAAGGAAAATGAAGGGAAAACGAATTGTCTCATGAAAATGAGTTATTAGTGTTAACAATGTTCCAAAGTACCTTTATATTTGAAAAGCACTTCACTACAGGCAAGATGTTTCAGACTTTTTCACTCCTTTTTTTTTCTCCTTTATTCACTAACAAAATGCTCATTGCAGGATAGGTCAATGCTTAAATGGCTCATTTGCTTCAATGTTTGAATTTGCTAATACAAGCGATGATGCTGGTGTCTCTCTTACCCCTTTATRCTGTTTTTTCAAGGGTGACTAGTTAATCTGTGATTGGGATGGACAGCAAGAGATGTTATGAGACCAAACTTTGGCAAATGTTAGCTTTTCCTTCTTTGAGAATCAGATGCCTCATAGAAATGTCTCAGCTTTGTCAATTCCCCAAAGAGACCATTTATAACACTGAGTATTGGGGGTTTTTCTCCCAGTAGAAAAATGAGCAAAAATGCCAGTTGTGCTCCAGTTCTGTCTAGTTTATTGTAMGTAGTGGTGTGAGCCACTGTAAGAACATAATTTGAATTTTTTTTTTCAGATGCCAGAATTATGTTTGGAGGTTTAGTTTAATTTTTTAAGTTAATATCTTCAGTGACTTTTTTCTTAAAATGCAAGTGGCATTTTAATACACTCTAAATTAAGATTGCTCAGCATACTGCCAGTATAGCATCTACTGGGTCTTTTGGGGACAAAYCCTGCATTACTGTGTTGCAAATATTACTAGTTAAACTCTTTTRTATTTCCACTTCTTAAACCATGTAGGTGAATGTGCCTCTCAGAGCCATGGTTACCATCCTTGCYTTCTTAGGTCATGATCTCCCTTTTAGCTCTGAAGGTGTTGTTAGGAGAGGTCAGTGAAATTKGTTTCATGAGAATTAATTTTATTATTGGTATTTGTATTACCCTAGAAATCTCAGTGAAGAGTTTAGCCTAGAAATGTACCTCTCTTATRTTAGCTTCTGTAGCAGGCAGAGACAATACCTGGTCCATTTCTGGTCTGTAGACAAGTATAGCATTCTGGAAACCTTGGGAAGTRGATTCTCGAGGAAATGAAGTGTGATGAGAAGTGGGACACATTATAAGACTGTGAATAATGTGATGAACTTTTTGTACATTTTGAATTCATGGCTGTATTTTTTAAAGGTTGGTGGTTTTATAGTGGGATTTGATTTGTTTTAGTAGAACACTACTGGCCATTGCCCTATCATACTAGGATCTAGTGTAATAATAAATATATACTAATAAATATGGAATAATATTTTTGTTCCTAACTATCATGAGATTAAATGATTTGGCTACTAAAAGTAAGTCTAGAACCAGACTGGGATAGAATTGGCTAAAATCTGTAAGAGGTAAGGTTAAAAGAAGTTTTGCTCCAGATGTCACCTGCAGTGGAATTAAAAGTAAAAAGATAGTTCTATAAATGCTACTCTTAAACTGTATTATCTCCTGTCATGCCATCCAGGGCTTTCCAAGTACAAAGACATAAGCTAAAGGAAAGGTGCTTCCTTTGGTTTGTCTCTAGCAGGGCCAGGTAACTTTGGGTCACTTGTTCTTGTGATATATATTTAAATATGTGGGYTGGATCCTGATCCACTTCAAAATAAAATGACTCCTTGGACCTGAGTAGTGCTTAAAAACTTTAGAAGAGCTGAAGACACCACTGGTGGCCCTGATCATAGAAGACTCAATACTAAGATCCATTTACAGAATGTGCTTTTCATAAGAATCATAGACCTCCCAAAAAACTTTTCTTSCCTGAATGAAACAAAGCTAAAGTTTCTGAATAAACAGGTCTTAGAGAAAGACAGTATTTTTTGAGCTGAGCAGAGGGAAGTAAAGCTTTCAGTAAGAGATGGCCTAGAAAAGGCAGAGTCCCATGGTAGAGGAATGAATTAAGATTATTGTAATTTTTCCATTTTTATTACAGAAAGAAGTGCTTTCASTCTTTATGGTCAGGAAGGAAAGTGATATTTTTTTCTGTATCAGCCCCAAACWTTCATACATAGAACAGGTTTTTTGTTTGKTTGWTTGKTTTGTTTTGTTTTTAAGGCAAACCTTTCTTTGAACATAATTCACGGTCAATTCTTACGCAAGAAGTGAATTCCATKATTTTTACTGCTTTGGATATTAGAATAATTATCAAAAGCTAATGAGTTTTTAAAGGTTTCTAATAAGAAMCTATGATTTCAGAACCTGTCTCTTGTCAGAATCTAACTAGGTTGCAGACAACATGACATGATCTATGACCCACTTCTGCTAATGGCTAGGGCATGAAGATAAAGGTTCTTATGAATAACACTCTTCTGTACACATGGAGAAGGGAGAGCTTTGGAAAACTTTAATGTGAGGTCTATGCACTATTGGAAAATGCTCTGGAAGTCTGAGGRAAGCTAATGAAATAAAGAGGTAATCCCTATTTGTCAGTGTTGAAACAGTGTTGATGAACATAGTTGGCAGAGTAAAATTTGAGATGAAGAACTGGATACTTTTTTTTTCTTTTAAGGATTGGCTTATACTGAGACTAAGTGAAATCTGTTACCATTAGGTGGCTTAATACATTTGAAAAGGGCCAATAGGTGTGGTCCATTCCTTAGAAGATAAGTAAAGACATGCCAAAACCGTGTTTGTAAAGTGTGACACCCTTTCGGACAACCTTGACATGAGAGCTAGCACAAAATGTGAACTACTCTCTGATCCTTAAATGCTTTCCTTCTGAGCTGAGTTTGAGGCATTCARTCTCTTGACCATCTCTTGAATCTTGCCACCTCTTATAATAGCTGAAGGATGTTGTTTAGAATTCAAAAGATTCTTAATGCTGTGACTTGCTAGTATCCACCTTAATTACTATAGTGACTGAGTTTTTGTTAAGTGTGAGTTATGATATAACAAAACTAGAGCCAAAGCTCATTCTCTGTCATACTTGCTAAACTATCAGAATAATAAAACAGAGAATAACCTTTCCTGCCAGGAGCTAGCCTATGACACAATCCTTGTTTTAAAGACATGGAATGGGAAGAGCAGAGAAAGAGCAAAAATGAAAAAGAAGAGTTGTCTTCTCCATGATAGTTTCAGTTATGAGGTGGGTC
>PTEX01000130.1:1889746-1939683 GCA_003342815.1 Eudromia elegans | reverse complement strand
TGTAACCTATATATGTCTGTGTAATCTATCTGTATTGGACTGGAGTTCTTTGGTGCTTTGAGACTCCATTATGTTGCATGTGGTTTCCATTCRCTTGTTTTTATAGCTTGTTGGAATTTATTTTAGATCTTTTGAGACCTCTAACCATTCTCTGGCTAGAAAGATGGAGTTTCAGACTGTTCAATTTTTTTCAGAGCTTCTAATTTTTTTTTAGTGATTCTTTGTGTATTTAATTCAGTATTAGACTTAATGTTCTTTAATTCCAAGCATTGCATCATTAACTAGCCTCATTTTTCCTTTTGCCAGCATGTGCTAATCCTCTAGAAGTAGTGTCATTTCTTAGTAAAAGACAATTCTGATTTTATTGTTTTTGTTCTGTCTCTATTGGGATTTTTYCCCCAAATTCTAATAATTTGATTGTTTTGTTTTTGATGGTATATTATGTTTTTCTGGATCCATTTTTTCAAGCATGCATGGAGGGAAGGGAAATATAGACCAACCCTTACATCCATATGATTACTTGCCAACTTTTGTCAGTTCTTCATATATGAAGTTTAATAGACCTCGGAAAATAAGCTGACAGAACAAGAGAGACCYCGCCATAGAGAGGACCTAATTGTGAAAGTCTTTACTCACAGAAGTCTCACTGAAGTCATGGCAGCCAAATCAGAAGTGATGTGTAGGCCCCCTTGCAGGAGTTTGTATTCTTGTAAGTTATTTGCCGATGTCTCGGAGAAYCTAAGTTTGCATAACATACCAAAGAGATGAAAGGCTTTTTTTTTCCTGCAAGCAATGGAGAGTCACCTTCAACTTATTTTTTCATGCTATCTCCAAGTTCAGTAATTAGGGATTTTTTCATCATTCTACTTTCTTCTGGGTTTCCCAGATTGTGACTTCAGACCTACTTTTATTCTAATAGCTACAGAAAATACCAGGAAGAAAGGACACTCTATATTGCCTAGCTGGGTGTTGCAAATAAGATTATGCTTAAGTTGTATCATTCATCGAACCCCCTTCTCCCTGTGTATTTCTTCTGTTGTTGCAGTTGGAGGATTGAATTGCTTGTGTGTGCATTGGCAGCAAGTAAGCGTAGTCTTCCCTGTAAGGGAAGTGTTGCTCTGGTAAATTCAATGCAGAGAGTGCTAGGTCTCTGCCATTCCCTGTTATTATATATTATATATTCCCTATATTATCTTTAATATAGTGTGCTATGTTTATGGAGATAGCAGCAAGAGAACCAGTTTCATACTTGTGTTTCCTTGACCAAAGGCTTGCAGCCAGGACTTTTTATTTCCCATAAGCTTGCAGAATGGCATATACATCTAGATAGTAATTTCACCCCAAAGTTGGAGGTCTTAAATTGATGCAATGTGTATTATCTTTGATATACCCTGTTTTACACATAAAGGCACAAATCCACCTGGCATTTAACAAATTATCGCTAAGCTGTGGTCACTCTTCTGTAATCCTTGCGAGTTTGAAATGAATCCTTTTTGCTTGCTCACCAGAATGGGCTCCACTTGGATTCATCTGAGCTTTCTCAGTCATCTGTGATTTAAGTAGGACTAACTACAGGAGTGCCTTTTTTTTGATAAAAAAGGCTTGCTGGATCAGATCCATAATCATTGCTTGTGAAAGAAAACTTCATTATTAACACTATATATACTCCTGTCTTGATGTATATGCCCTTTCAATGGAAATATGGTCTCTGAGAAGGGACTGTCCATATTTATGTATCATACTTGTGTGTTTTACAAGGCAGTAAAATACTTACCCAGTGTGTGCACTGCTGTCCAAGAAGTCCTGCCTATTTTATGGATAGCCTATATCATGGTGCACTGCATTATATGGGTGAGTGGGAATCAATGTTTCCATGTGGTGACYGCGATGCCAAATACACTAGTTTAGCAGAACTTGCATGCTGAGACTGACCATTATATGGCAGTTCTGAAGTGAAGCATGAGCTTTGAGCTTGGAGGGGAGGCATTAGCTGTCAGCCAAGCATACATCAGCGGCCGTAAACAAACAAAGATGAGTCACCCCGAATTAAATGGAAACCAAAAGCTCTCTGCATCAGGCTAATTTTGTAAGGGTGAGATCCTGGACAACACTGGCATGGGAGCTCAGCTATGCTCATTCCGCCTCAGCACCGGTAGTGTGGAGTGGGGAGCTGGGGAAGCGCGTATTTCACACTGCTATGGCTTCTGACCCTCTTCACTCCTGAGGAGCAGTTTTATTCTTGCCTTCTCTTTTCAGTTTCCTATCTGCGAGGAAAGGACAGAATGTACAGCCTGATGTTGATGGAGATCCAGGATATCCCACAATTAATGGCTGCTACAGATACTGTGATGAGGTTACTTCCAGAGCGCTCTACATATTTGCTCATTTTCTTTCCGCTCCTGAGATTTCAGTGGGTTTCCAGCTGAGGAGCTCCTGGATTGTGGCCATTTGTTCACTCTACTTCATTTTAGTACCTCCACAGAGAGGCTGAATAACCTATGCTTGTGGAAGCTCTGAACTGAGCCCCTTCCCTGAGTGTGACAGGGTCACAAGGAGGACAGTCCTCATAACTATGGACACGGARGATGAGGGTCTTTCAGAGAAGGGTCCGGTGTATTGGGAAGGGAGCTGAGGTATTTATGAATAACTTGCATTTATTCATGAGGAATCTGTTGCGGTGCAAAGCAGAGTCTTAGCTATATTAAAGGTACAATACAAAATGAAATAGTAACGCGGTTCCATAGTCATCTGTTTGGTGCCCTTCTCAAGAACAGACATTCCCTCACACGGAATTAGGGCTTCTGCCTCTAAAAGTGTCTCTGGTTGCCTAGAGAATCGTGTGATTGGACTTGCTGTGGTGACATCTTTCTTTGGCTTTATRAGTTCAGACAAACCTCCATGCCTGTATTTTATAACCTGCTAGTATTACTCCAATCTGAACTGAAACAGGTTTTCTCATGCTGCCCTAGGCCTTATCTTCAGGCCCTTCATCATCATGACTTACTGCCATGTAAACACCCTTCCATGCTAAATTGCCATTGCTGTGTATTGCCCGTAAGTGCTGCTAAAACCCTTTTTCCTGCTTATGCTTTCAGGGAAACATTTCTCTAGGCCACTCTTGGCTGTGGTAGTTATCTTCAGTTTCTCCATTGTGTTCTCTTGGAAGTCACTGCCTGTTTGTTCTTCCTACAAGAGCAGTACGGTTGGCCCAGTGCTGATAAAACAGCAAGGATGGAGATAATCCAGAGGCATGTTCTAGCTACTGTTTCATTTGACTAGTACGTCTGTTTATGTTTCAATTCCGTATCATCTGCAGACATTTACTGGATTTTTTTGTTCCTTTTTTCTTTCTTCCCCAGCATTGCTAGAAAAGCAGCTCTCAGGATTGCAAGTCTGGTGTGTTCATCATGCATATATTTAGCACCCTAATCTCTGCAACTAGCACTTGTTATGCTTTTCTTGACGTCTCCTTRTATGCTTTTTGACATCTGCTTGCAAACTCCTGCAGCCTTTTCAGTCCTAATAGTTGTTTCATCTGATGTTGCGATTGTGCTCCTTAGGTATACAGATTCATTGCTTTCCTTCAAGCCTTGTCTGCTCACTCATCCTGTGACAAGTCGCTCCTGGAGGTTCATTCCCATCCCTTCAGTCTTCTGTGTTGTTACATAGCCCCAAATCTTTTGAGAGCTTTTGGGGAACAATGCGCTTTATTGGAACATTGGCACACTTTTACCTAAAAACAAATAAACTGTAAATTACATGCCAATCTCATCTCCTGAGTGGATGCAAGGACACAAGATGCAAAGTCCTCTTTTGCTGCATAAATCTGACAATTTAATAGTATATTGTCAAAGTGGGAGGGAATGTGAAAGGTTATGTTGTGCCGTAAGTGAGGGCAACAARATGGGTTTGCATATGCCATTTGAAAGGATCCTTTCAAACTGTAGAAAATTCCAGCCAGTGTCATGATTTCCTGGCATCATATTCATCAGTAATGATTTTTATCCTCCCTTCTCTTACTGTTGTAGATACCTGTGAGCTTTAGACCTTTCTGCAGCAGTGTGGGTGCAGACATTGTGTTTCCTTGCACCTCCATGGGCAGGGTGCACCTCTTCGTTTTAGTTGTGTGCCCAAGCAGAATGTTTGTGTGTRCAAACATTAAGATACTAGCAGGTAAATCTCTGTGATTCTTGGTAATTCTTATCATGTGATCCTCAGATAACACCAAATTTGGTAAAGCATTAAGCATCACGTTCAGATAAACAATTTGAAAAACGAAAATGTTTTGACGAATCTGTTCCATTTTATGTTTCAGATAGATCCATGAAGAGATTTTACATTTTTTCTAATTTGATACTGACATTGTTCAACCGTGGTGTTTTATGGAAAAAAAAATTATCGTGTCATAGGATCATAGAATCATAGAATAGAATACTTAAGATTGGAAGGGACCTCCAGAGGTCATCTAGCCCGACCCCCTGCACACGCAGGGTCTCCTAGAGCATGAGGCACAGGGTGGTGTCCAAGCGGGTTTGGAAGATCTCCAGAGAAGGAGACTCCACCACCTCTCTGGGCAGCCTGTTCCAGGGCTCTGTCACCCTCACCGTTAAGAAATTCTTTCTTAAGTTCCTGTGGAACTTTTGGTRCCTCAGAATCCTTATTCATGAATCCTTAACCTGCTATTTGCTAAGCCTGGTGCTTCCAGGCTTCTCATTCACTGTGCGCAGCATAACTGATCATGTGCTTGTGCTCCTGCCTGGGCACCCTTTTTTTCAGAACAGGAGAAGGGGTTGGCTAGGTAATTTGTAGCAACGTATGATACAAGCATAAATATATACAAGATTCTGTGATTCTGCCAGCATGCGTATTTAAGTGAATACATCTCTGTGAGCTGACTTTCACTGTTCATGCAAATGCTTACAAACAATAAAGCACACGAATATTGCTCAAGTTAGAGTAATATAACTGAGGTTAGAGTAGGCTCTCAATATTTATAGTTCAAATGAAAACAATCAATAATACTCTATTTTTAGTTATTTTGGTACAKTAAATAGCCATAGGGCATTTGAGGTCAAATTATTCATATGCTCTCAACCTTATGTAAAAGAAGAAAAGAAGCTGTTTAACTATTGGGAAGAAATTATATAAAATGCCAAATAGGAATTTCTGTATTTCATTACCATATTCATATATAAATGAGATTAATATAGCCCTASAAAATTGTAATCCTTTTCTGGACACAAGATATTTATTTTTCTTTTTTTCTAACATTGCTGTTTCATATTGTTTATGAAAATTTTACTTAACATTTAGAGTAATTTTAAATTCAATAATATAATGCTATACATTTTAGATAAACCAGTAGTCATTTACTAGTATATTGAAGAGTATGTAACTGCAGGATAGGCTATTTCAACTCTGCTTTGAATACCCACTTGTTCGCAAGGTGTGTGTCTTGTCTGAGATTTTGTAAAATTCAAAGGCTTTTTGTTTGCTTTGAAAAAATTCACTGCTACCATGTTTTCTTGTATCATCAATAAATTTAAGTTTATGGTTAGGGCTCAGGCTGCATTTCAGAAACTTTTGCAAGAGCTATCCAAGAATGGCTTGCCCAAAGTCAGATGAGACCTAAGRTGGCTTCAGGAAAATATCAGCAGGACTGTCCTACTGCTTTGTATTTTATTAGAATTCTTCTGAGCGCCTATTAATTTTTCACAGTGCCTTCTAAGTGGAGCACATAGAAGTCTGTGTTCTGGTCACACTTTGAAACTTAGTGTTCAAATGGGATCAAAATTAGGCAGAATGAGTTCATCTTGTCTGCCTTGATTACACTTCGTTTTGTCTCCAGGCATTGAGATCTTAGTTGTAATGTAAATTCAGCAATAAATCCATAGAATAGCTTGCAGCTGAAAACTACTTATCTTGGGTGCATAAGTAAAGTGTTCTTGCCTCGAAAGTGCAAACAGTTGGGAAAGGGAATCAAGGACATTGAGAAACGTGTAAGAGCTCTTGCAAGACTTTCCTTTTTTTCCTCTGTATGTTTCTGTTCCACATTTATCAGAACTCTCCCATTTACAAAGAACAGCAGCTTTTTTTGGTGATAAAGCTGCATTCTTACCTTGTGCTTTCCCTACAAAAATTACAAGTGATCTTAGAACTGTGAAGAAGCTGAGCTGAGTTGCATACAGATCTTTTGTTGGTATTGAGCATATCCTGCCTTTTCSCTCTGAAGATCTATTCCTCCTCGGACGTGTTGAACAACGATATTAACCTGTGCATCAAGAACACTTAAAATTATTTATTTTTTGGTGAAAGCTGTTTGCAATCAGATGGGAGAATGGAGAAATACTTTCTGTTTTCGTGACATTAAATATTTCTCCAGTATGTGACATTATCTGTGAAAGATAATARTTCAGACTTTATTTTTTCTGACTTTTTAAACTGGAGGTGGGAATGCAAAATGGAGAACTGATTTTCTGCAGAAGTTGATATTCTCTTTAGATCTGTAAACACTGAGCCAAAGCACTTGACTTCCTGAGGTGAAATAAGTTACTTCCAGCCGTTGCTATGATATCATTAATAATCATACGTGCAATAAATAACAACACAAGAATTAGTTCCTAAGAGATATATGGCTGCAAATTGCRGCAACAAATCACTGCATGTATAAAAGAACGATCATTACTCTAGTGTGTACAAAAGCTGTTTTAACAACTGTATTCTTTATGGCAAAGCTCACCCTAATTAGCCTTTCTGATTCCCAARAGAAATGTCTGCAGTGCATTTGACATTGGGATGTTTGATCCTGCGGAGGGAAGGGAGATTTCTTTCTACACCTAGAAAGCACCGGGGCACAGACTCAGCCTTCAATTAGGTCACTTCGCATAATGGGAGTAGAAAGTACATCCTCTTTTCGAGCAAAGAGTTGGGAAGTAAATGAATATTTATTCAATTTAGTATATGTAAAGGCTTCACCAGCTAGCTATTCAGTGTCAAGAGTGTCTTATTAACTGTGTGGATGTATGGATACATGTGCACACAGCAAAATCACTCATGTTTTCCCATTTCTCTGGCTGCTGCTGGGTCAGTGAGATTTTCTTGCTGCCTTGCCTGGCTAACAAGCCAAAATGCCAAAGCAGYTACATGCCCATGTATTATATGAAAGCCTGAATGTTGGAGAATTTCCTCAGGAGGGAGAATGCCCAGGCTCACACTTGTGCTTCCATCCTAGAAACGCTCAAGCAGCAGGCTAAGGACATCTCCTAAAACACAGCAAAATAGAAAGTTTTTCTTTTTTTTTTTTTTTTTTTTCTTCTCTCAAGACTTTTCCTACTGGATCACTGCAATTGCAGCCTGCCCATTTATTTTGATATCTTTTATAGAGGACATAGAAAGCTTCACGGAACAATAGATTCTGCCATGATTGCGAGTAACCTGGAGTCTTTCTATGGATTTAAACCTATGCTTGATACCCACCTAGTAACGAGGGAATGGTATGAGACAGMAGTGTTATTTGCTCAGGGATTTCAGCCATAAAGGAATGTATCTGGTGTCTGCAATTACCTTTAACTAAATAGATTTAAAAATCAAAGSGAAGCAATTTGATAAGGCATGCACACATAAATCATCACATTAGGAAAAAAAGRCTATTAGATAGTTTTGCTGCTGTTCTACTGGCTTATTGCTTGTTGTAGAATTGTATTTTCTGRRKTWWAAAAAAAWTGCATTTTTCTCTATATGCCAAGACAGCTTCAACTCTTATGAAAGCAGATTTTAAAAATCTCTTCTAATAGGTTRACACCATAGAATGGTGCTAAGAGCTTGCAAGCTGAAAAAGTGCAGTACAGGAGGCTCTCGCAGCTTGTTTGAAAATGACTCCTTATTCTGGAGAGAGGAATCAGCTCAGGCAAAATGTTTGTTTCAGTTTMAGGTTGATTAGGATCCTAAATTATTTTCATGATCAAACTGTCCCCATTGCTTCTTCCCTGCTTCTCCTCCCAGCTCTCTCAAGCAGGGTATTTGCTGTTAGAAACAGCTGATGAAGCTTTTGAAAAGGTGTGATGGGCAACTTATTTGCAGATTACAAGAGTATACAGTTTCTCAAAAATGTATGTGGTTAGGTGTCACAGCATATGCAAAGCACAGCTTTTATGCCTTTGTTTTTGTAAAGAAACTCCTTTGGTATTTGGGTGTCAGAGGGCCTTTGTGTTACTGGGAAAGTATAATGCCATTGAAATGTAGGCACTGAGTTTCTGGACTAAGCATGATCCAAGAAAGGTGTTCACTTTGTGCTCCTTGTATTAGACAGTGACACATCAATGTAGACTAAGCAGCCTGCTGACTGATCTGGAGATCTGGAGTTTTGATCCAGTCTTTATTACAAATTWCTGTAATAGGCTATAAGATTGTGTAGTGGAAATGTGATAACTCATAAATTCATAAATCTTTTGTACTATAAAGCCTAAATCCTGCTRAGAGGCGAGAACATGTAGGTAGCTCTGAGAGAGGCATCTGAGCTAAGGAATTATTCTAGAGAGGTTCAGGTTGTAATGCTCTGAATCAACAAGCACTTCAGCATGTGCTTAAGTCCCTTTTAAAGCCAGCTGGACTCAACACGTACTTAAGTGCTCTGCTGAATAAAGGTGGGAGCTAGAATATTTAGATTTTAGCACATACTCAAGCCATTTTCTTAAACCAGGGCCCAACTCCCTTAAAAGAAATAATAATAAAAAAAAAATTACACACACATGTATTGGCACCACATGCTAGACAGTTTATGAAGAGTAAGTTTTTCCACAACAAAATCAGCAGGAACTATTATTAAACACAGTCATGTCAATAACGCGTGGTGCAGATCTGTGAGCCAAGTGGAAAATAGCTCTTGTGTTTAGTGATCTACATTGACGGGAAAATGGAACTCCTGAATATTGAAGGAAAGTAAAGACTATCAAGTAAAACTGATAAGTGGAAAAGGATACTAATAAAACCCCAGATGCTTTCTGGAACRTGTGTGAGTGTATATGGAGCTTGAAAGCATGTTGATTAAAAAGGAAAAGAGAAGAGAATCGGGGAGTGATGCTTTATCTTGGCTTGGGCTTTTCTAATTGTTGGTTTTCAAGATGTGCAAACAGAATTTAGGATTTTTGCTAGTGCCCAGGCCTCTGGGTAATGTCCTTGTTTGTCCTTTTCCTTGTTCTTTTATGTGTCAGCAATTATTGACCTCAACCTTCATTTTTGATGAGCTATATAAAACATTAATAAATGATGAGGGGAAAAAAAATGTTGTGGTGCATAATAAAATCACCTGTATTACAAATAAAATGTTCACTTCTGAAATTGCCAGCTATTTTTACATTCAGTGCTTGAAGTGTTTGAACACAGTAGTACTTTAAATGAAATGAAAAAGAGAATCCATTAAGAAATGGGTTTTGTTAGAAACGGGCAAATGCTGATTCTGCACTCGTGATTGGATAAAATAYGAGTAGGGAAATGGGAAGACTTTCTGTAGTGAAAACTATAAACATAGTTGTGCTGTTTTTAAATAGAGGATTTGAGACAATATGGCTTTAGAGAAAGTCAAAGGGAGAAGCAGATTTCATATTTTAGTCAAAGTAACCCAGGGGAGGGCAAGAAAGGCTTTTGCAGAATCATYCTCCTCCCAAAGGGAGAAATGTGCTGCTTCCTGCTCCCTGTGTTGTGTGAGCTTTGTGTCTGGTTTTATAACAGGATAACAGCAGCTCTGCAAGGAAGGCAGAATTTTCTGCATAGTGAAATCACAGATTTGGGGCAGCTGATTTTATCTGAGTCTCTCTCCTTCTCTCTGTAAAACGTGTGTCAAAAAGACTATTAGACTTTCAATAAGACTCTGTCTTACAAAAATCTGCTGCTTTTGTGTTGCAGCAGAAATTCCTCAGAATCTGGAAGAAGGCAATATTACTTGTTTTAGGTTTGATTTGAAGATTAAATATTTGAGCCTTGATTAAAGATTTGAAAGTCTCTAGATATTTTAAAGTTTGATTTATCCACCAATTCCCAGACTAATCCTTTACCACAGCTCACAGTCGGGAGTTTTTGGGTTTGTTTTATTTTGAGAAGTTTTTGTGGGGAAGAAGCCACTGGCCACTGCAGGCTGCGCTACGTGGCATGTGCTAGAGGGCACTATGTTAGTGGCCCTGCAGGGACTCACAGCATGAGAGTGGTGTGGCAGGAGAAGCAGGAATGGGAGGACACTTGCTGGGYGCTCTCTGCAGGGCTAGGTGGGCGCCCAGGCTGTGGCAGGTCTTGGGACTGAACCCATGCTCCCCTGCCTGCTTCAGGGCTAGCTGCTTTCCTTCTTTTCTTGCAAGACCATGCTGCTGACGTACACCCCCCTCCTTAGCCCGTGACCTCCAAATCAAAAAGAGCCAGGCACCAGTGTTGAAACAAAAGGAGCTTTTTTTCAATCATAAAGGAGCCTGGCATATATTCCTGTGGTCAGGACCACCTGAGGGAGAGGAATCTTGGCTGACTTTCCTTTCTCACCAGTAGGGCTAAGCAAGACTTAGATCCATGCACTCTTCCCCCCTTGCCTTTGTCTGAGCCTCCCTGCTAGAACCAAAGAAGGGCAGCTCAGAGGACRGGGCTGATAGAAGGAGCTCTTCTGAGCACTCCTAATTCCTCTTTGTGGCAGTGATGGAAACATATAGATCAAGCAAGTCTCCCAATTTAAAACGTTCTGCTGTTGCCAGGCACCATCAGACAAGGAATTCCTGAATGTGGGACAATTTGAGATGTTTATTCAGGAAAAAAAATGGTTGGAACTTAAGCCATGAGATAATGTTTCATTAATAGACTATATTTTTGAAATATGATATGCTATTAAAGATATTAGTAAATAGAGATATTAAACCTGTTAGCTATGTAGGTTTTCGGTGTCTTTGGATTTTTTTTTTTTTGAGAGGAACAAGCCTGCCTTTGAAAGGATGAATAGTAGGTCCTAGTTGTGTGCAAGCAAAGCTCTGGCACCTGGTTCTGATTCTAAACTCCTGGCCCAGGTGTGTGCTGCAGCTGGGCCTTGGCTCTACGTTAGGGTGAGGCCTAGGTCATCCCTTCCACATACACAAGTTCGGGTGCAAAAAAGCCTGTGTGCATTCCTTCTAAAAGAGGTAGGGTGCATTTTGGCTGTACAGGATGTCTGAAGAACTAGTATCTGGCAAAGAACCATGCACACAACAGAAGTTAAATATAGACACACACTGAAMGTCTGTGTGTGTTTATTGTGGATGTTCACTGGCTGAATTCGCTGCATTGTTCCTGGTCAAATTTGGGTGAGCTGGTCTTTTCTTGAGATCATAAACTGCCTTAAAGTGTCTTATGTGGGCAAATGAGCAACAGTATGGTTAACAATGCAAAAATTCTTTAACACGGTGTGGTTAAGTTTAGGCACCAAAATCCATTTTTAGACTCCTGAAAATAAATTTGATTCTCAGAAGGGCATCCTTTTTTTTTTTTTTTTGAGTACAAAACTAGCGATTTAGGTAGCTAGATGTGAACTGAGGTGCCTAAGTTTAGCCAGTTGGGCAATAGCATTTTTGGTTCAACTCCTGCCTTTGGAGAAGGCATCCTTGCTGAAAATGCAAGAAATTTGCATGTATGGTGCTATACAGAAATGCTCTGTTCTTAATTTTTCCACAAAGAAACAATGATTAGAAAAAGTCTGTGARCCTTTTTAAAGTAGAAGATAATTAATGTAAATCAGTCCTTAGAAACAATACAGTCTTATTTTCACATTTGTTTAGGATTAAGCTGCTTCCATAAAGTACTTCCACATGTATGCCAATTAGTTCTCTAACAAAACCATCCAGCCCGCAATGAGGAGTGAAGACAAAAGTCTTCTGCGCCGTGCCCTATTCAATCAGCATTTATCTCAGCGGTCCAGGCCAGCGGGGGCTCTGTAGGGCTTAGCATCTGCTGCGCCCTTTCTACTTCCATTGCTCAGCACCTGGCGGGCTAGGGAGACCTCTGGATACTTGGGAAAGGATAACAGGCTTCTTGTAGAGACCTGCARGTTGTTCATGTGCTAGAGTACCCAAGTACTTGTACTCCAGAGGACTAGTCAAACACTAACCTCTGTTTTGTGGTGCTCAGCCTGTAAGAACCAGCATTTCAATTGATTATTTCTTGYCTCATTGAGGGTTAATAACATGAACTGTACTGGCTATTACTTTTTCTTTTTTCAGCATCGAAACCAAGTATATTTAATACCTATGCAGTCTAACCAACAGTCAGCAATATTTTCCTATTGTGATTACTGTGGGATAGTTGTGTATTCTTCCTTTTCTTATTGTTTCCAGTTTTTCTTCTGTGCTTGTTCCATGGGATCTGCTGTATGACAGGGTAGCAGTTTGCTATTTACCAGCAGTCCTGTTGCTCTTAATATGTGTGCTTATAACCCATGAAAARTGCAGCCCGTGTTGGTGCAATAAACTTCCCTTCTTGTTGAACTACTTTATGAATATCATAAATGTGAAGTGATTCTATTATCAACTCTAGTATCTTGGTTATGTGCCTGAGTTTAAAGACTGGGCCAAGAGAAGATTTGGCAGTAGCAGAGGGCCAGAGCTGTGACAGCCTGGTGTAGCCTATGCTGCTAGCAGCAGCAGTCGGTCCCCTCCTGCCTGTTCCTAGCCACTTGTTTCCTGCCCACGTGCTCATCTATGCCAGTGTAACTATTTATGGCTCTGTGTGTAAACTGGATCATTAAATGACTAAGGCTAAAAATAGACTCTTTTGGGAGGGGTAATGAAAGTGAGCTTTCTATCAATCTTGGTGCATGATGTCAGCATGTAACCAAAGCCTTAGAAAGCTGAGAAACTGTTACAGTTCAGCCTGGTCTTATGGCACTTTTGCACTTTTTGCTTGTGCCTCTCCAAATTTCTGAGTCATTGGTCATCTCCCCTGAGCACTTCTTGGAGATACTGTCAGTGAGGCCGGGCAAGGTTTTCTTCAACAGCAGCCAGAACATGGGGTGAACTAGTGAATACACAGATATTGCCTTGATACTTTGGTGTGGGAGTACTGATGTGACCTGGGCTGCGTACGTAACAGCAGCAGTCAGATCCAATCTGCATGTTTTCATTTGGTTTCCCTGTCTGCTCRGGGATTTTCTTTTTTGTAGTGTCCATGTGCATTTGGTGATGCCTTTTGTTGTACTCTTGTTTTCTCAGAAATAGGGTAACAAACAGGACTATTGAAAAGAAACAGCAAAAGAAACAGCTTTTTTTCTTTTCTTTTTCCTCACTGAGKTGTGTGTCACAGTCATAGATTTCAAATCTAAGCCTGTATAAGGCCTGTAACTATATTCCGTCAGTGGAATGTGCCTGGCAGCCATGTCCAGCGTGCCTGAAGCACAACCGTGTTTTGGCTTATTGAYGCAGATCGATAATTATCATGGCGCACAACTGTTATATATAAAAATGAGGTTTAGGATACAGGTTGGGATAGATGACTTCTGTCCTTTGCAGAATGAAGAGCTAATCTGCTTCATTAGACATCTGTCGGTACTGTTACATCTGAACTGTGGTAGATTTCACATTGTAAGACCACTTTGCTTTCTGTTAACAAAGCAATTTCTTCTGAAGTTTCTTCAGCTTCCTCTCTGCTTTTGTTGCCTAATCCTCTTTGCTGTCAGTGACTGGGTGAACATGTTATTTCCAGTAGTGCAGCCTCTCTGTCAAAAGCTCGAGAAGCTTCTGCACAACCCTAGGCTCTTTGAGCTTTGTCTACATGTTTACAGTGGTGTTTACCAGAGTATTATGAAGATGGAAGAAGCACTTGAGTGCCTTTTGCTGGTTTGACTTTCAAGGACAGCTTTTAGGTGAAATATGTCAGTACTTCCTTGTTTGAAATCTGTTCTGGGATGAAGTAGGACAACTGTTCTCCAGCAAACACCCACTTCCTGTAACTTCAGATCCAAAAGTGAGGTAATTCAAAGCAAGAATGGTTTGTGAAGGTGGTGTGTTAGAGCCCAGGCTTTTTGGATGATAACAGACTCTTGAGGTGAGCACCAGGGTCAAGTAGAAACTTAAATCGTAGTACTTCTATCTTTAGAAAATCATACAGAGGCTAGGAGAGAGAAGGCGTAAGTAGAAATGCTGCAAGGCTACAGCAGACTGTCTAGAAACAYGTGCTGACTCCAGAGGCACATTTAAACAATGAAATGCACTTATAACTTCCCTGTAGAAGAAGTTATGTTGGTATAGTTATAGTCTTAGCAGCATATAATTCTTTATGAAGTCTATTCTTGTTATGAAATAGGAGTAATTATTTTTATAGTTTACATTAAGCTTTTTCCATCAGATCCCAAATCTAAGTAAGGGATAGGGCAAGAGATGCACAGCTGTGACTCCTTTCTGTGAAACCAGGTGGATGGGCTTCTCCAGGCTGCATGATTTGAGGAGAGGAGCAAAGTCTGTCAGCATCCCCAAGTAAAGCTGCACCTGTAGCCTGAAACAGGAAGAATGACTTTGTCACAGGAGTAAGAATTTCTGTAAGTGAGCTGTATTTGATCTCAGTATAGCATTTTGAAACCATGGTGTATTTTATTCCAATATGGCTTCCATGTATAAACATCTGTTTGGGCTAGATGGAGTGTTTCCCTCTTGGTCTCTTTCTAGAAAAGTGTCTGTCTTACACTGGAGGATCAAGTCAGCACTTGTACAGCATGAACAAACACAAAGGAAGCTGGATACAGGCTTTGTGTAGCACTCCTGAATATTTTGCACAAGCAAAACTTCTGAGTAAAACAAGTATTTGGCCTGGCAAAAAAATTGACCTGTTATCATTTTCCCTGAACTGATTTGGCTCTCAGAAGAGGAGAGCAATCACACAGAATGATTAATTCATACAATTGCTCAATAGGTAGGTCTTTTTTTTTTAATGTGTTCAGTGTGCATTTTATTTTTTCTATTAAATGCTAGCATCAGTGCATAGGCTGATGTGATTTCATAGCACAACAGGAATCATATTGCAGCTTAGAATGGTTTTTAATCTTCTGCATAGTATTGAAAACAGCTGGATTAGGGCGGACACAGCCCTGGAGGAGATCAGCCAAGTAAGGTCGTAGGGGTGCATTTTCAAAGCAGTGTATAGTGATTTAGCCACGCGACTCCCATTAGTATAAATCACTAAATCACTATACACCACTTTTTAATGTAACCCCTGGAGTTACTTTCTTAAGGAACTTCATTGAGTAGTTTCAGAGAACAAGTCTGAAAACCCCTTTTATAGCACTATTTGACTAAGCCCACTCCTGCAAGGATGTTCTTTGCACTACTGCTCTTGATTAATTACCTGGCAAGACTTGTGCAGGTGTTTTTCACTTTGCCATTGCTGGTTGTCATCTAGGCTTTAAGTAGGACTTTAACAGAGAGGTGAAGTTGCCAGAAAATGCATATTTTTCTGTTTACCTTTATTCAAGAATGTGTATATCACATTTTGCAGCAGTATGTCTGTGTGCATTACTAAAGAAAGAGTTGATGGATGCCTAGGTATCTTTCTGAATAAACCTGAAATAGCAGATAAGGAAAGGTAACTATTTAAAACAGAACAATTGCTTTAATTTTTTTTCTGTGTCTAATAGTTAAAAAACCCAAAGCTACATCTTTTTCAAAGTAAACTGCCATCCACTTTTAACTAATAATACATTTAACTGCCTAACATATCAGCTGCAATGATTAAATTATGTAGCAGTAGAGATATCTCGGGAAGCACTGACAGGTGGTACAAACCTACCAACAGTAATTTGAAATGGTGAGGGAGGGAAGCATTTCAAATGTCAAGACACCAGAATCAGCCTCGCTGTTTTCTTGTAAAATGTGCTTTCTGGGTTATACGCGTAGGTGCCATTCCAGTGGTTTCTTGTCTTCAGCATACCCATTTCAGCTCTGTTTAGACTGGGAGCAAGCCTTTGTAGATATACACAGGCATATAGGTAGATGACTGTCTGGGCGGGCAAGTCATGCCTTTGCTTCCATTTTTGACATAAGGAGGTAACTGGAGGGAAAGAGCCATTCCCAGACACTGTGGCTGCTTGGGTGTGTGGGAGGCTGAAGGGCCTGTGCATGATGAGCCCAAGGCCACACTGTTTCCCCCTTGATTCTCTGGATAGGGAAAAGCGGATGGAGACACCATCACGGCTGCAGCTGTTTCCTTGATAAAATTGTAGTACTGGGTTTCCTGGCTAATCCAGCTCCCCTGAACATTTGAGGGTGATCTTCCTGCAGCTTGAATGACATGCAAATCCAATCTGTAGCTCTGCTGGGCCAAGATTGTGCTGAAAGGTGATACTGTAGTGATGTCATGTTCTCTGTCACCTCTTCCTCTGCTAGCACTGTGATAATGAGAGCTGAGAAGGGGTCTGTTTTTCCCCCAGGGTTTTATTATTCCAGGAGTCATGTGTATGCATCACTTAGCTTTAAAGTTTGTCATTATTTATTAGAGAAGTCTCTGTGTTATTTTGATGTGCAGGAAGACTTAGAAAGCAGTTCCTGCTAAGTTGCTGAGCTATTTATAAGAAACATCTTTAGAATCATGAAATGTTTAAGATTAGAAGGGACCTCTTGAGATCATTTAGTCCAACCTTCCTGCACACGCAGGGTCACCTACAGCACATGGCACAGGGTGGCATCCAAGTCTGGCATCCTAGTCCTGTCGTTGGCCACCACTGAGAAGAAGCCGGCCTCATCCTCCTCACTCCCTCCTTGGAGGTTACTTATAAGCACTGATCAGGTCCCCCCTCAGTCTTCTCTTCTCCAGGCTGAACAGGCCCAGCTCTCTCAGCCTTTGCTCGTAGGGCAGATGTTCCAGGCCCCTGATCATCCTTGTAGCCCTGCGCTGGACTCTCTCYAGCAGCTCSACGTCCCTCCTGCACTGGGGAGCCCAGAACTGCAGACAGGACTCGAGGTGCAGCCTCACCAGGGCTGAGTAGAGGGACAGAATCACCTCCCTCGACCTGCTGGAGATGCTCTTCTTAATGCACCCCAGGATCCCATTGACCTTCTTGGCCACGAGGGCACACTGCTGCCTCATGGGCAGCCTGCTGTCCACGATGACGCCCAGGTCCCTCTCTGCAGGGCTGCTCTCCAGAAGGTCGGTCCCCAGCCGGTACAGGTRTCTGGAGTTATTCCTCCCCAAGTGCAAGACCTTCCACTTGTCSTTGTAGAATTTCATAAAATTTCTCACTGCCCAGTTATCCAGTCTATCCAGATCCCTTTGGATGTCATCCTCTCCTTCTTCACAGTGTGAACACATTCATGTTCTATTGAAGTGCAAAGTAGCTACGGGCAGCCTGTGTCCCTGGGTAAACATTTTGTGCATATCTGCTGCATTACTGCATTTTGAACTCTTAGCTTTTCAGCAGGAAATTCTCCAACAAACTAATTGGGGTAAACCACACAAAAGACTTGTCTCTTTAGCTCTTGAAAAATGGCTTGTGCTTGCAAGTGCTGCTGGATGTATTTGTTGTTGATGCATCACATCATGTAGACAGCAGCCCTTTTTGTTTCCTTCAAGGTCTGGCTGCCCTTTGGTTGCTAGCAATCTGTTGGGTTTGAGAGCGCCAAGGGGCATGGCTGCCATGCAGCTGGGTGTCCAGCTGCCCCCAACTTGAACTGTGCAACCACAGAAGTATTGGACTCAGTTCTCCAGCTGATGGGAATGATCCAAGCTGAGTTTCCTCTGCTCAGTCTTACACATTGTAGATGTCAGTGTGGAGCTTGTTCTTGCCTAACTTGATTTATCCAGTTCTGTGAATCACAAGGTTCTGCAAAGACCCAATGCCCTTGTGGAATTAAGAAGCAATTATTCCATTTCTCTAATTGGACAAGAAGAGACATGCCCAGTGATTCATTTCCTCTACTTTTCAATGGTTTTCCTCCTCCTCAGAGGTAAGGGCACATCACTCCCCTGCCTCTCTGTGCATGGCTGTATCTCACARTCTAACAAACATTCTGCAGCAATGACTTCCTGGAAAGCAGTTCCTGAGAGGCTTCTCCCTTTTGCAGGAAGCCCACGTGCTCTCATTAAAGCTTGATACGTGAAACATCCTTTGGATTCCTTTTTCCTGGTGAATCAGAACTGCCTGAAACAGTAAATTCTGTAACTGGACATAGTCACAGACACTGGAACTTCTTTTTTGGCTTGTTTATAGGAAGTCGTGGACAAAGAAGTACATCAGAAAGGATCATGAGCTGAGTTATTCATGACTGTTCAAATCCTTATTATTACTTCTCCTAAAGTTAATRTACAGATATACTTTCCAATAAATATCAGTGTTTTTCTTTGTAAAATTATTTTTAGAGACTTCCTCCAAAAAAATATATGGTTCTGCTCAATACAAGAAGAAAAGAAGTAGATTTGGAAAGATCCCTGTCTATATCGTGAGAAGAAAAACACTAGCTTTCTGATAAAGTTACACTGGTTTCTGTACACAGAAAACATAGTTCATTAATAATTTTTAAATTGCTCATATAGTATAGATATTTTTTGTCTAGCAAACCATTTAGTTTAAATTGAAGACCTGTAAGCATTCTTAATTATGTTAGAGAGAAAGCTGTGTTTCAGTTTCACATGAACAAAATCCACAATTAAAACAAAAAACTTCATTTTAAATTGAAGAAAAAAACCCAAACCTTGATTTATTTTTCAGAATTAAAATTCCATGGAATTCCCTTTGAAAGTAGGAAACATTAAAAACTATTTGGTGTTTTTGAAAGAAAATATGTTTCTTAGGCTTGCTAGGCTCTGTGGCTTCCCACAAGCTGACCTGGCAAGGAACTGAGGAACTTGAGATCTGCTGGGAGTTGGAAACTTGGTAAATGTCCTGAGGATTCAGGAGCCAGACTTCAGAGCTCCCTTTCAGGCAGGCTGTTAGGAAGGAAGCCTTTGGGACTCCAGAACAACAGTTCTGGTGGGCAGAAAGTAGTCCAGAAGTCATTAACTCTTAGAATTGCTGAATTCAGTTAAACCTGTCACCAAGTAATGAGACCAGTGCATAGCAGGAAATCTGTGAGAAGGTTGTGATTAGTCTCCACAGAGATGGGTGGTTTAAGGTCAAGAGGCAAAGTAGATCTACTGAAGCTAAAATATAATGTTGAGACATGTGATAAGTTTATCATTAATTAATTTTGGTCGCAGATGGTGTCTCACTATCAGAGCAGGGAAGATCTGGAACAGCTTTCCAGTTACAAGCAGCTGGGTTACAAAACCTTAATTTTCTGAGTTGTAGCATTCTAGTTCTAAGCTTTTCATAAGACTATGGTATGGCAGCAGGGCATGGACTTGGTGAATCATGAAGAACTCAAACTTTGACATCCTTTGTTAACATATTGCTTTATTTTTTCCACCTCAAATTTTTTCAACAACAGTGTCGAGTGACAGTGGAGGGACTGTTATGTTAGCTTGGACCTTATACTGAAAATGTTGCATCATCAATTATATCAGCAGTACAGCTTGAAAGAATCTCCTGTGCCAGAGTAAAATCCTTCCCAGTGGGTTCTTACTGACAAAGATATGTTTCCTTTAATCTCTTGAGCTTTCTTTTTCCTCAGTAATGTCAAACAATGGAATCTGTCCTATTTATGTGCCACGTGTCACCTGGAACTAGTCTAGTTTAGGCTTTTTAAGATTTCAAAGTATTTCTAGTTGTGAATATAATAAATTAATACAACTGAGGGGAAAAAATCCCACTAACGTAGTCTGAAAATAAAACGCCAGTTCATTTCTGATTTAAAAACAGTTTCTGTTATGCTGTTTAAGCTTCCAAAGGATGGAAGATTCCAAAGCTGAGGAGCTGTAATTTGCCACTCAAGCCTGAAGGGGATGTTTCACTTGAAATTATAAACCTAGCAGTATTAGAAATACTGGGAGAACTTTAACAATAACCTACCTAAATAGCCATAAAGTTCTCTAAAGTGCATTTCATTCTTTTAGAGTCATTGTCTGAGAGATACTAGTGGAAAGGACTTTTGCATCACTTTGTTCCCCTGTCCCTGACCCTTCTCTAGAGTGCTTCTCTAGAGTGCTCTGAAAATACTGGTCTGAAACAGGAAGGTGTAGTGGAGTGCTGGGTTTACCTTTTTGTTGTTGAGCTTTTCTGTTCCTTTTTCTCTCTCATCACAGCATTCCTGAGTTGGTCAAAAGCATTGCTCAGGGCCACGGCATGTCTGGGAACATCGCCTTATTTGGAGTGACTTCTCCTGCTTCAGCTTCCTCTTGGCGCATGTTCAAGTAATCAGCCCTGATAAGCAGCAATTGTTGCCAGAAGAGCTCTGCTGCAGCACTCCCTACCTGCAGTGTTGATATGGCTCATTATTGCTTGTTCTTTGCTAACTAATGAGATGCTCAGTTTGAGCAGAACATCATGATCATGGACAATGTCCGAAAATGTTTATAATTGAAGAATATCAGTTTGTATTGTGTACCAAATGCCTTGCATTATATGCCTTCACCTTGACTGAAACCATAAGCCCTTGCCCCAACAGGTAGAATGGGAAAACGCCCATCAGTGTCACTGAAACTCTTCTTATGGAGTCATATTCTTAATTTGCACTTGGGCAGGGGTTGTCTTTGTGCGATTTGTACTGGAACTGTTTGAAATTCTGCCTGCCTGATGGATATTTTGTTGGTTTAGGAGATTTTTTTTTAATCTTTATTGTTAGTCATTTAGGTTTTTAATTTGACCATGACCATTGGTTAATCCAATGAAACAATCATCTCTCTGCTACAGAAAAAAAGGCTAAGCCACAATAAAAAGCAGAATATAACAAATACTGCTATGATAATTCCTTTTCCTGTAGGCACAGAGGTGGCAGATTAATGCAGGAGCTCCTAAAATGGTAGTGAGAGCAACTATGACGAAAGGGCTCCTTTGGGTATGTTTTTCTAAAGTGGGAGATGTGATTTGTGCTGCTAGTGAAGCATAAGTTCATGAACTGTTGTTGGGAAGGGTTCTGGTATACTGATAAAAAAATGGAGGTTTTTTAAAAGATTGAGATGTTAGAAAAAATCTCAAACCTGATCCAATTATACTTTTGATCTCTGAAGACAAAATGGAAGTGTTATGCTCTCTTCTAAAATACTTAGAACTTTTTGCAAGACTACTCATTATTTGCTGATAAGTAGCTGTATGAGTTGTTTAAATATCTCATCCTGTTAGCAAACAGTGATGGTGTTTAGAAACTCATTTCTCTATTAATGTTAAATGTAACAGTTATGGTAGCAACAAACATTTGCTCATTTTGGATCTTTAGCTGTAGTGAGCATAGCTGAGATTAATAGAAAGGATTAAGCGTAAAATTGGTGGATCCTTTTATTCTTAGGTTAGCTAAAAATCCATCCCTTAAAACAATTAATGTGAACTTGAGGCTCTAAGATATGCTTTGAAGACCTTAAGAAATCAGTTTGTCAACCTGTGGCCACTGAATCTTCTCTAGTAGTGCCTAATGATACCCGTGGGTCAGAGTATAGCTGGTCATATTTTTTTCTTCTAATTATGTTCTTGATGAAGTATATTGTTTTTACTGAAATGGAAGCATTTTTAAAGTGTCAGTGACAATTATATTTAGGATAAAAGAACACTAAAGGCAGAAATGTGATAATGAAATGTTCTGGCTTGGCCTTCTCAGAACAGAATGTCCTTTTTGTTTTTTTAAGACTGATTTTGTTAAATGTCCCTTTCAATAAGATGTGTAGTGGTGGTTAAAAGAATTGAAATCATAGTAAATTATCTGCAAAACCAAACAAAATACCATTTTGATTGACCTCAGGTAATTATAAGTCTTAGGAAAAGGCGCTTAGAAATCTCAGCAGCCTGTAGGATTGTAGAATATCAAGTTGTCTTTGGGATCAGGTACCTAAAAACTCCTATCTTAATTAAGCAGCTATTCATCCAAATCTAGCAAGAGCTCAGAACTCGTTCCTTTGGTTCTGAAACAAGATGTTTCAGCTGTGCTGCTTCTCATAGAATCATAAAAGGCTYAAGGTTGGAAGGGACCCTCTCTAGGTCATCTAGTCCAACCCCCCTGCACACACAGGGTCTCCTAGAGCATGTGGCACAGGGTGGTGTCCAAGTGGGTTTAGAAGATCTCCAGAGAAGGAGACTCCACCACCTCTCTGGGCAGCCTGTTCCAGGGCTCTCCCACCCTCACTGTTAAGAAATTATTTCTCAAGTTCCTATGGAACTTTTGGTGCCTCAATTTGTGGCCCTTTCCTCTAGTCCTGTTTCTGGCCACCACCAAGAAGAGGCCACATCCTCCTCACTCCCTCCCTTGAGGTACTTATACACACTGATGAGGTCCCCTCTCAGCCTTCTCCAGGCTGAAGAGGCCCAGCTCTCTCAGCCTTTGCTCATAGAGCAGATGYCCCATGCCCCTGATCATCCTCATAGCCCTGTGCAGGGTTCTCTCCGGCAGCTCCACATCCCCCTTGTACTGGGGAGGCCAGAACTGCACACAGGACTCAAGATATGGCCTCACCAGGGCTGAGTAGAGGGGCAGAATCACCTCCCTCGACCTGCTGGAAAYGCTCTTTTTAGTGCATCCCAGGATCTCATTGGCCTTCTTGGCCATGAGGGCACACGGCTGGCTCATGGTCAACCTGTCACCCACCATGACGCCAAGGTCCCTCTCTGYGGGGCCGCTCTCCAGGAGGTCGGTCCCCAGCCTGTAGGTGTTTCTAGGGTTATTCCTGCCCAGGTGCAGGACCCTACACTTGCCCTTGTTGAACTTCATGAGGTTTCTCATCACCCAGTTGTCCAGTCTGTCCAGGTCCCTCTGGATGGCAGCGCAGCCCTCAGGGCTATCACCTGCTCCTCCCCGTTTCATATCATCTGCAAACTTGCTGAGGGAGCACTCCATCCCTTCATCCAGGTTGTTAATGAGTAAGTTGAGCAGGACCGGACCAAGAACTGACCCCTGGGGGACACTGCTAACCACAGGCTTCCAGCTGGACTCTGTACCACTAAGCACTACCCTTCGAGCCCTGTCATCCAGCCAATTCCTAATCCACCTCACTGTCTCCTCCTCTATCCCACTCTTCTGGAGCTTGCCCAGGAGGATGCTGTGAGGGACGGTGTCAAAAGCCTTGCTGAAGCCCGGATAGATGACATCCACTGCTCTCCCCTCATCTATCCAGCCGGTCACACCATCAGAGAAGGCTATCAGGTTAGTCAAGCATGATTTCCGCTTGGTGAACCCATGCTGGCTGCTCCTGAGCACCTTCTTCTCCTCCATGTGCCTGGAGACAGCAGCCAGGATGAGCTGCTCCATCACCTCTCCAGGGACAGAGGTCAGGCTCACTGAGTCTCCTCCTTCTTGCCTTTTTTGAAGACYGGGATGACACTGGCTTTCTTCCAATCCTCTGGCACCTCTCCTGATCTCCAGGACCTTTCAAAAATGATGGAGAGCGGCTTAGCTACGACGTCCGCCAGCTCACGCAGCACTCTGGGGTGCATCCCATTGGGGCCCATGGATTTGTGGGTGTTGAGTTTCCTCAGGTGCTCTCTGACCCAATCTTCCTCTACCCAGGGCAAGTCTTCCTCTCTCCAGTCCCTTCTCTTTTTCCTAGGGTCTGGGATACTAAAGGGCTGCTTTTGAGAGCTGTCAGCCCTGTCTGGGCTCTGTAGTTCCTGGGGACCAGCCTTAGCAGAGAAGACTGAGGCAAAGAAGGCATTTAGTAACTCTGCCTTCTCCACATCCTCCGTCACCAAGGCACCCTCCCCATTCAGCAGCGGACCGACATTTTCCCTGGTCGTCTTCTTGCTGTTGATGTATTTGTAGAAGCTCTTCCTTTTATCCTTGACATCTCCTGCCAGTTCTAATTCCAAGTGGGCTGTGGCCTTCCTCGTCACATCCCTGCCTTCCCTAACAATGTTCCTATATTTTTCCCATGTGGCCTGGCCCTTCTTCCACCTTATATATGTTCTATTCTTCTCATTATGTTTGCCCAGCAGCTCTTTTCCTGTCCACACAGGTCTCTTGCCCCTCTTGCTTGACTTCTTACTGGTAGGAATACACCGATCCTGGGCTTGAGGAAAGTGGTGCCTGAATATAAGCCAGCTCTCCTGGACCCCCCTTATCTTCTAGGACCCTGGTCCAAGGGATTTCTCCAAGGAGCTCCTTGAGAAAGTCAAAGTTGGCTCTCTTGAAGTCCAGGGTAGCAATCCTACTTCTTACCCAGCTCCCTCCACACAGGATCGTGAATTCCAAAATCTTATGGTCACTGCAGCCAAGACTGCCCTTGACCCTCATATTTCCCACTAGACCATCTCTGTTGGTTAGTATCAGGGCTAGCAGTGCCCCCGACTCTTCAACCACCTGCATCAGGAAGTTATCCGCAACGCTCTGCAGGAACCTCCTCGACTGTCTSCTCCCATCTGTGTCCACCTCCTCATCCTGGTCGGGAGGCTTGTAGTAAACTCCCATGACTGTGTCACCCCTGTTGCCCTGCCCTTTGATCCTCACCCACAGGCTTTCGACTTGCGCTCCATCCTCCCCTATGCCGAGCTCCATACACTCCGGTTGCTCTCTCATGTAAAGAGCGGCTCCGCCGCCTCRTCTTCCTGGCCTGTCCCTCCTGCAAAGCCTAAAGCCCTCCATGGCCACGGCCCAGTCATGAGAGCTGTCCCATCACGTCTCAGTAACCGCAATGAAATCATGGCCCTGCAATCACACAAGCACCTCTAATTCCCCTTGTTTATTCGCCATGCTGTGTGCATTTGCATAGAGGCATTTGAGTTGGAGTGCTGACGTGCCTTGGGCAGCTGCAACTTGACCCTGTGGGCCTTTAGAAGTCACCATATTTTGCCGTTCAGCCTCTTCAGGCCTGGAGCATCTTTCACAGGCTATGGAGTTGGGCTGCTGTGAGTGGCACAACAGGCCACCGCCTACTTTGTCACCCGCACGCTTCTGCACCACTTTGTGTCATTTCATTAAAAAAAAAAAAATTACTCTGTCCTGGATTTATTGTAGGTTTTTTTCTTCCTTTTGATTCAAAAGATTTTGAAATCATAGAGGTTTTCATAGAGGAGAAATGCTGGGGTTTGTAGGTTCATATGACCACAAGTGTTCGATTAGCCTTCTATCACTGAGGAGTTCACACTACTGATTCGAAACAATAATCCTGAGATTGATTTTCTGCTATTAGAAAAAGATCAGATGGAAAAATTACATAGACTAGTGAATTACCTCATCAGTTTCCTGATGCTTTACCGATCAGTTTTCATTTGTGGTCTTGGGCATATCGATAAGGCCAGCTACCTTATGTTCATGCAGAGAACCTGCTATTTATATGTTAAAAAAATGTACAGAAAGGCCTGGTATGGATGAATACTGAACATTATATAGACTTGTCTAGTCCATGGGGAAGTTGAAATTCGCTTTGTAGCCCTGTTTTGTGGATATTTTATTACTCTGGATCAAACAGGAGTATGAGATAAGCATTCAGGACATCTCAAGCATACATTTTTGAATATATTTAGCAGTGTAYGCTGCCCATTCCTGAGCACTATTTTAATTTCAAATCTTTTCTCCTCTTCCCATCTGTAGGAAGTCTTACTCTGAAATTTCCTCAACAGTCTACGAAGCAGAGGAGTAGATGACTAGAGGAAAAGAGCTTGCTGTATTTCTTTGGAAATGCATTAAAATGCCATATTGGTATATGTGTAGTAGGTACTGTCCAGTGATCTGTGAATTATCTGAAAACCTATTGTACAACGTAAGGATTACTGGCTGTCTAAAGTTGAGATAATATTTATGAAAATACTATACTTTATACTAAATGCAGTTCCCAGACTGCTAGCTATGGACAGTGGTGCTTGTTTGATCTTTCTTGTTGCAGTTATGCTGTGAAGCAATGCTGTTTGTCTCTTACTCTGTAAATTGAAGGTGAAGTTTTGCCTTTTTTGGAAATATTTTGATAAAATACCTGAGATTTCAAAACAGAACAGCCTTTAGATCCAAAAGGACTTAGGCATCATAATGAAAGTCACCTTTGATACAAATTTTTCGAGATAATGCTGTCCACATTTTTTTTTCCAGGGGATATACTTGCATTTCCTGTTTTCAACACTCTGGTTTTGAAACTGCAGTTAGAGATACTGATTTTTATTGCTATTAGGCTGTTAGCTTTCTGAAATGTTTTTCCTGCCTTCCTGTCAGCCCCACCCCCTTTTTTTTCCCTTTTGGGAGCACTTTGTTTTTTCTTTTGCATTTCCCATAAGTGTGTGTACAGGTGCTGAACTGAGAAAAATAATCAAGGACTTTAGGACATGTTTGTTGTTTGTTTGAATTGATGTTGATATCTCCTTCCATTTTTTGTCTCTTGTAATATTTAAATCATGTCTGAAAAATTGCGCAGAAGTATTCTTCACTTAGGAGCAGATAGCATAGCTTTCAAAGTGGAGGAAGGATGGCACGCAGAGAATATGGTTTTTCCCTTGTTCAAGCTACTCTAAACTGAACTGCCACCAGGACAGATTGTAGCCAAAAATAAATACGGAGTTCTCTTTTCTTAAAAACTTAAATATTTTACCATACTAGCTTTAAAAGAAAGCTGCTTAAACATCTCTCTCTGTCATGTTAACCATCCTTGTGTTTTTACCTTATGGAAAGCAAAATGTGTTCTTCTGAGCAATACTTTCCATGAACTTTGCAAACTTTAGTCCCTTCTTAGAAGCCGTTCATGTGTGCAGGCCTTATGCTAGCTGGGAATTCATGTGCGGGCTGTGGAAGTTATACCTTCCAACTCTGGACTGTCAAATTAAGCCTGTCTGTAAACAGAGGAAGCAATAAAAGTAATATAAAGAGATAAGCCACATAAACCATCATATGTTGTACTAAAGTAAATCCAAAGCCTGTATATTCACTGAACATGTCAAAATTTTGGTTTACATGTGTCATTTGAGAGATCAAATTAATAAAGAAGAGGTATTAATGTGATGAGAGAGCAGATCATCTTCTACAGCTTGTCATGTGCCACTGCAGCCTTTTGAATGCACTCCTAGCTGTTACTGACTTGGACATTGGCTTTGCAAATAGTGACACAAATCAGTACGTGCAAGTGTAATGTCTGCAGGAAAGAGGCTACATTTTTTGCAAGTCCTGGTGTGCGCAGGAGAAGTGGGGAGATGGCGTTTTCGGCCTGCTCCGATTGTCCCCAAGTCAACAGCTGGATTCACAGGCTGATTGGTGCCTCACCATCAGGGCCTTAGTCCAGCCCTGAGGCTGTGGAGGGGCTCTCCAGTTTGCTCAGAAATATTTTTGCTCTTGTTTCAGTTTATACGCCCGGTTTTCTCTCATTGTCTGCAGCAGTGTGATTAATATTCCAGGCAGCATTTTTAAAAAGATCTTTCTTGCTTTCCCTTTGTGCTATATGACTGACATCTTCTCACTTCAAGGATGATTTTCTTATTGGCAAGAGGAGGAAGTGCCACACCAAGTATCACCTTCAGGAACAAGCAATATAAGTACTATAATGAGATGGGTCTTTTCAGAGCCTGTAATTGGTGACAAGGCATGGCAGCTTCATATCAGACAAAGGTGTACAACACAGGGCTTATTAACGAGGATGGAATATCATAGTTAAGAGCTTTCCAGTGAGTACCAGACAGAAGAATGTAATATATTCTGTGTATCATTTCAATGCCCAGTATCTCCAATTTGCATCATAAAACCTTTATGTAGGCCAATTCAAGCTAATCCAGGGTGGGCTCCTGCTCCCTCTTAGATGGATTATCAGTACCATGGCCTGCAATCCATCATTCCTGATCCCAATCCTCACAGAAAACACCAACCATCATCTCAACTTGCAGATCTGCTCAATTTAATTGGGTTAGTTTAGTAACCCTCCTGGTATTGAAGTCAACTTGAAAAGAGATGTAATATTTTCAGTTATGAAGACCTAGAAACTGGCCATAGTAAGATTTGATTGTAGATCAAGAAATAGGATTTTCATCACGTTAAGAACTCTTCATGGAAATATATATAGAACAAACAATAAAATAAAGTGATTAACAAAGATTTCTGCAAAGACGCTACCAGGAAGGAAGCTGATTGTACTTGATCCCTCCTGGTTGGAAGGAGGACTTTGATGTTTTAATATTATTAGATTTGTGTATTCTGGGTTTCTGTTTTGGGTATGTTTTGAGTACCAGTTGGGAAAAAAAAGGAGCACACTTTTTTGACAATAAAAACATTCCAGTGATTGGAATTTCAGGTAAGGTGGACTCTTCCTACATTTAAATAACAAAAGGTTCTCCTTTCAATACCCTCTCTCTCACACCTGGACTTACTAGCGAAATGATTTATTGTAAACTGAAGTTGACGTGTAGTATGCTGACACGGTAAGGTACATGGCTTCTCTTTTGAAGAAGCTATTCTCCACATATTACCTGGCATGAGCTACGGTCTGTGGAAACTGTATTAGTATCATAAAGTTTGGTAGGAAAAAAATGTTGAAAGAAGTCTGATTCCCAAACACCTTTTGGTGTCMGTCTTGAAAATCTTTTTAACGATCTGTCCTTGTCTCAGCACAAACATTCCCAGAGCCTACTTCCAAAAACATGGAGCTCCAAAGTTCTGTCAGTTATATTTGAAATGCTAAGATGCAAGTTGTGATTGAAAACACAATCTGAGGATTTTGTTGCAAGAACTTCCATTGCTGAAGTTTATAGCATGAACAGAAGAGGAGTGGCCAGGCAGTATCCCATTGCATGGTTTGTGTTTCTCATAGCAGCTAAATAACACTGCAGACTTAGTCTAAAGCTGCCTTTCTTTTGATGACATTTGCCATTCASCTGGACTCATGTCCCGATCCGCTGTCGGGAGAGGTTTCGATACGATCCCAAGAGCGAGATTAAGACACAAACGGGGTCAAATGCTATGCAACCTTGTAGGCTGTATTTTCATAATCGTAATAGAATAGAGAGAAGAAGAAGAGAAAAAGGAAAAAAGAAAGAGACATAAAGAAAGAGAGAGATGCAGCAAGATTATAGTTACCACCACCACCAGTCCAGCTACGTTCCGTCAGTTCCACCTCAGTGCGGGTGTTGGTATCTGGAAGAAGAGGCCGCTCTCGATGCTGGTGATAATCTCTTGAGAGGGTTCAGAAGACGATGAAGAAGAAACTGCCGCTCCCTCGGTGTGCAGGAGAAGAAGTCTCTCGGTGCCAGTGAAGAGGGAAAAGGCCTCTCCGTGCTGGTGAAGAGGGAGAAGGCCTCGCGGTGCTGGTGAAGAGGAAGAAGGCCCCTCCGTGCTGGTGAGGAGGGAGAACGCCTCTCTCCATGGAGGAAAACGTACTCCTTTCATTGTCCCAGTTCTTGAAGGTTCYGCTCACTTGATTTCTGGTACGTGTCCTACGTGCTGGGTGCTCTGGTGCTCCTCTTCCCCCCAGCTTGAGTGCTCATGCTGCCTGGAGGGCACTGCTGGGCATTGTTAGCCCAAAAAATCACAGATCGTTAAGATGATGTCACAGTCTTCCTGATGCGGCAGTTAAGAGGTGTGAATGGTGCAGCAACAACATTGAGATAAGCACATCAACCATTGTTCTTGGGCTGATATCAGTCTTGCGTTGATATCACAGTATCAATGATGTAGCAACAATGTCGAGACAAACATAGACCAAAATAGTCTCTTACAACTCAGGATAACTCCAACTGGTGTCAAGCTTCCTTGTTTGTGGACTGTTTTGTGGGCAAAACAGTCTCATGGTGTCTGACCCACTTATGTCCATCTGCATTTCCTTCAGTGTAGATTTCACTTATCACTGTCCTTCAAGTCTAATACATTCAGCTTTAATATTTGTGTGTGTGTGTGTGTTAATGATTAAAATAATGACCAGGCAGCTCACAGTCCTTTAAGAGACCAGATGTGGAAATGCATTTAATAAATGTATATAGTAAAAATTTCTTAGCTTTTCTACTGGCAGCTYTTTTTTTCCTTTTTATTTTTTATTCTTAAGCATTTTAGGGTTTTTTTTTATTTTTTCTGGTCATGTCTGCATTCTTGCCCTCTAACTTCTTTTATGATTTAGCTAACATTTGACCCTTTTGCCCGCTAAACTGTTTCTAATATCCAGAGAGTGGGTGAAATTCAAGTGTAGACATCTAATGTAGCTTGGAATTTCACAGAAATTTTAAAATAAAATCAGTATTTTTAAATTGAGATTTTCATTAAATAATTTCACAGTATTTTTAATGACTTCTAGCAGAACAGCATCATTCGCTTTATGGGAGAGGAGATTATTTCCTCTCTCCAATCAAAGGAAGTAGAAATCTATCCATCATCTGTAAAGGACCTTGAGTCACAATTTTAATTTTTCAGTGCTGATCCTACATTGAATGACTTTGGAGGAGCTGTCATAGGATTTTTATTTGTGAAAAGCTTTTAGAGTAAAGGGACTTTACGTAGCCTTTGAAATGCAGTAAGATCCAGTATCTTTTTGGATACTGAAAGGAAGGGCAGGTAACAAGAGGGGCTTCCAATAGCTCATGTGTCCAGGCACTATATCCAATGTCTTCATAGTTTTTAGGCATTTTTACAGTTTCTTTTTCAATTTCTTTATACTCCTGTGTACGCTATTGGGTAGGAACCCGCCCAAAGACTGAGTCTCTCAGATCAACTTAGATCAAAGAAGTTGTGCAGTGATGGTTGATCCATCTGCCTCCCTGAGCTCATGTGGGCCTTTGAGGGTGATAAGACAGTTCTTCTCCATTGTACCACATGGCTCTGATGGGAAGGAAATGTAGGAAAATGGCAGCCCTGTRACAGAGCAAGTGAGCAGCCCTCTGTTGTGTTGCCTGATGGGAACACATGCATATTATGTCTTAGGATAGGAAAGAGCCCCCAAATCCCACAGAAAGAGGCAGAAGGGGGCAGAAGGGGGAGAAGCATCCCACTGGTATCTTGTTCCTTGGAGGATCTGATAAAGCTGGCAGAAAAAAAAGAAATGAATGTGGCTATGACCTGAAATAATACTTAGCATGAAGTTTTTTTGCTGGTAGGATCCAAGCTGGCTAATGTTGATTTCTTGCCGTGTTAGCAAAAAGGTACTGGACCTGAGCTTTAAGTTCCTGGCAGTCTAATGTGGAACTTGATTATCAACAGCAATCTTTCCTAAATGAGGACCACATTTTCAAATGTGCTTAGAATTGTGCAGTTTCCATAATGAAACTCATGGCCAAATTCTCAAAACATATTAGCCCCCTAGGTATACCCAACAGGCTTAGCTGGTTTATAAAAACCTGGCAGCTAATGCCAGTTTTTGCTGCTTCAGAAAATCAGTGGTGATTAAAGGGCCATCCATCTTTTTCCTTCCCCTCAAGTTTAGTGTTTGGAGTGGTTTTTTGGTTTTTTTTTTTTTTTTCTATTGTCTTGTTTTTATTCCCTTTTTGGCATATCAGTAACTGCTAACTGAATACTGGGTTTGTTTTTAGACTAAGATAAAACATTTGGTGGCTTTTAGCTTTTCTGGGATGCCCTGCAATGCAATTGTTCAGCTGTAAAGGCACATAAATTCTTTGCTAAAAAGCTACTTGATAGCAATTCACAAATGATGGGCAAGGCTGTGATTTGTAGTCACTATTGCCCTGCGAGTCTCACTGAAGGTCAATACGTTTCTTACAATGGTTCAGTGTATTCTTTCAAATGCAAAAYGAAACCAGGAATCTACATGAGATTGTACTGGAATTAATCAAAATAATACTACTGTAAAGAGTGCTGTATTATGGTACAGTTTTTGGAGCTTACAAGCATGCCTGTAGTGCCAAGCATTGAATAGCCTATAAGGTTTTTTAACTTTTCTTCTTTCTTTTTTTTTTTTTTTTTTTGTAGTCAGTGGAATTGTGATGGGATGTCCAGACATTTTACTTGTAGTTACATAGATGTTTTTAGATAACTTCATACTCTTCACATCTGAATAGTGGAGCACGTAGCCTGGGTAACAGCTGCTGTAGCACAGCAGAAAATGATGATGGTACTGATGGGTTGAACATGGTACTTACAGTTTTGAAATGGAGTTTGTTAATATATTATTCATTATCAACTGACACTTCAGAGAGCTTTAAAGTAGAATTGAAAACCCTTTTTTCTTTTTTTTTTTGCTGTGGGCCTAATGTTTGTTTCTGTAGCTGGCCTGTGAATAAAGAGCTTTCAGGAAAGCTCCCAAGGCTTGTCCAAGAGGTTGACTATTATCCTCTGCTGCTTTTCCATGTGGGCACTAATGATGCCATGAGAAAACTGTCTGATATCAAGTGAGATTACAGAGCCGCAGGGACAGTTGTTAAGGGTATGGGATCCAAGGTCATGTTCTCCTCCATCCTACCTATGAGGGGAATGGATTCAAGGAGGAGAAGGCGGGTATTACAGATTAGCAACTGGCTGTGCTGCTGGTCATGGCAACAGGGTTTTGGCTTCTGTGACCATGGGACTCTGTTTGATGACCACTAGCTGATGGGGAATGATGGGAACCACCTCAGCAGGAGGGGCAGGCGTGTCTTTGCCAAAAGGCTGCCCAGTCTGTTTAGGAGGGCTTTAAACTAAGCAAGGAGGCAGAAGAGAAGTGCCACAGGGACAGGGCGATCAATACCACACAGCCAAAGTTGATATGCGTCCAGTGGGAGTACGGTAATGGGGAAGTACAGACAGGATGTGATTACGGAGGGTCCTCTTTCACCCCTCCTGGAAAACCTGCAGGCTCAACTTCCTCTCTAAAATTCCTGTACACCAATGCACAAGGCATGGGGAATAAGCAGGACGAACTGGATATCTATGTGCGGTCCCAGCATCATAGTCTCACTGGAATCACAGARMCRWGGTGGGACAGCTCACACRACTGGAGTGCTGTCATGGAAGGCTACGTGCTCTTTAGGAAGGACACGCTGGGAAGGCGAGATGGTGGAGCTGCTCTGTATGTGAGAGAGCAGCTGGAATGCATGGAGCTCAACCTGGGGGTGGATGATCAGCAAGTTGAGRGCTTCTGGRTAAGGGTTAAAGGGCAGGCTAACGTGGGAGACACTGTGGTGGGTGTCTGCTACAGGCCACCTGACCAGGATGAGGAAGGTGATGAGGCCTTCTACAGACAGGTGGAAGTTGCCTCACAGTCACAGGCCCTGGTTCTCATGGGGGACTTTAACTACCCTGATATCTGCTGGAAAAACAACACTGCAAGGCTCAAACGGTCCTGGAGGTTTCTGCACTGTGTTAATGACAATTTTTTTGCACAGATTGTGGAGAAACCAACAAGGAGAGGCGGGCTGCTGGACCTCATACTAACAGTGATGGACTCGTTGGAGATGTGAAGGTCGGGGGCAGCTTCGGCTGTGGTGATCATGAATTGGTGGAATTAAGGAACCAACAAGGAGGAGGCAGGGCTGTAAGTAGCCTTGCAACTATGGGTTTAAGGAGGGCCAAATTTAGCCTCCTCAGAGACCTCCTTGGAAAGATCCTATGGGCTAGGGCTCTAGAAGGGAGAGGCGCCCAGGAGAACTGGTTGGTTTTCAAGCAGCACTTCCTCCACACCCAGCAACAGTGCATCCCCGTGTGTAAGAAGTCAGGCCAGAAGGGGCAGCAGACCTGCGTGGATGAGCAAGGAGCTTGTGGCAATGCTCCAGCAGAAGAAGGCAGTATACAAAATGTGGAAAAAAGGACAGGCCCCTTGGGAAAAATACAGGAATGTCGTCAGGGATTGCAGAGACGCGACCAGGAAAGTTAAGGCGCGTTTGGAAGGTAACCTGGCAAGGGATATTAGAAACAACAAGAAAAACTTTTCCAAATATATTAACAACAAAAGGAACGTGGGTCCCCTGGTGAATGGGGTGGGTGCCCTGCTTATGAAAAACACAGAAAAAGCAGAGTTGCTGAATGGCTTCTTTGCTTCGGTGTTTACCGAGGGCAGCCCTTTAGAATCCTAGGCCCTAGGGAAAAGAGGACTGGGGAGAGGAAGATTRGGTCAGAGAGCACCTGAGGAAACTCAACACCCACAAATCCATGGGCCTCGATGGGATGCACCCCAGAGTGCTGTGTGAGCTGGCGGACATTGTAGCTAAGCCGCTCTCCATCATTTTTGAAAGATCCTGGAGATCAGGAGAGGTGCCAGAGGATTGGAAGAAAGCCAGTGTCATCCCGGTCTTCAAAAAAGGCAAGAAGGAGGATCCGGCAACTACAGGCCGGTGAGCCTGACCTCTGTCCCTGGAGAGGTGATGGAGCAGCTCATCCTGGCTGCTGTCTCCAGGCACATGGAGGAGAAGAAGGTGCTCAGGAGCAGCCAGCATGGGTTCACCAAGGGGAAATCATGCTTGACTAACCTGATAGCCTTCTCTGATGGTGTGACYGGCTSGATAGATGAGGGSAGAGCAGTGGATGTCATCTATCCGGGCTTCAGCAAGGCTTTTGACACCGTCCCTCACAGCATCCTCCTGGGCAAGCTCCAGAAGAGTGGGATAGAGGAGGAGACGATGAGTTGGATTGAGAATTAGCTGGGTGGCAGGGCCCGGAGGGTAGTGMTTAGTGGTACAGAGTCCAGCTGGAAGCCTGTGGTTAGCAGTGTCCCCCAGGGGTCAGTCCTTGGTCCGGTCCTGCTCAACTTATTCATTAACAACCTGGATGAAGGGATGGAGTGCTCCCTCAGCAAGTTTGCAGATGATATGAAACGAGGAAGAGCAGCTGGTAGCCCTGAGGGCTGCGCTGCCATCCAGAGGGACAACTAGCCAATTAGGAACCTGTTGAAATTCAACAAGGGCAAGTGCAGGGTCCTGCACCTGGGCAGGAATAACCCTAGACATGCCTACAGGCTGGAGACCGACCTCCTGGAGAGCGGCCCCGCAGAGAGGGACCTTGGCGTCATGGTGGGTGACAGGTTGACCATGAGCCAGCCGTGTGCCCTCGTGGCCAAGAAGGCCAATGGGATCCTGGGGTGCATTAAGAAGAGTGTCTCCAGCAGGTCGAGGGAGGTGATTCTGCCCCTCTCCTCGGCACCGGTGAGGCCGCATCTCGAGTCCTGTGTGCAGTTCTGGCCTCTCCAGTACAAGGGGGATGTGGAGCTGCCGGAGAGAACCCTGCACAGGGCTATGAGGATGATCAGGGGCATGGGGCATCTGCTCTATGAGCAAAGGCTGAGAGAGCTGGGCCTCTTCAGCCTGGAGAAGAGAAGGCTGAGAGGGGACCTCATCAGTATGTATAAGTACCTCAAGACAGGGAGTGAGGAGGATGGGGCTGGCCCTTTCTTGGTGGTGGTCAGCAATAGGACTAGAGGAAACAGCCACAAATTGAGGCACCAAAATTTCCATAGGAACTTGAGAAATAATTTCTTAACAGTGAGGGTGGGAGAGCACCGGAACAGGTTGCCCAGAAAGTTGGTGGGGTCTCCTTCTTTGGAGATCTTCAAAACGTACTTGAACACATTCCTTTGCCACATGCTCTAGGTTACTCTGCGTGTGAAGGGGTTTTAGACTAGATGACCTCTGGAGGTCCCTTCCAACCTTAAGCATTCTATGATTCGGTGATAAAGAGCTCACTTCAGCAGCTCAGAAATGGCTAGAATRACCTGGGACAATTTAAGAAACATCTTTTGCAGCCATGCATTAATCCAAGATAAGGGCATGGTAACTCCGCAGGAGGGAAAACATTAGGGGAATAAAAAAAATATTAAAGTTTTGCAAAAATTATATGCTGAACACAGGCTTAAATATCTTGGTAGCTGAGATGTCAGATTGGACCTGTGTAAGTCTGTCTAGTGCCTTGCTAATGCAAAATGGATGCAAATCTTTGGCATTGTGTTACTTTGCTGAGAAGAAAGTTATAGTTTTCTGCTCTCCCCAGGCAGGTCAGTGTTTAATTTTCTACAGGTAGGAACTGTAGTTACAGTGACAAGCCGGGCAGGCTGTCCCTTTCTGAGGGCAAGCGAGAGGTCTGTGGCATTCTGCAGATGCTTGGCTGGAGATGCATTTGGTGGAAGGAAAAGAATCTCATATGATAACTCTTCTGAGCTCAGAAAGTGCTGTAACCACTGGAATGGCTGAATAGAAGACATGAATCTTTTKAAAGAAAAGGAGAATTAACTCCTGGTAGCTCATTTGGAGACAAGTAGTAATAAGAACAATACAGACCCCTTGGCAGATTCCCAAATATTCCCAGGTCCTTATGTAAGGTACTGAAATATCAGACACATGGCATTTTTCACCAGGAACCTGTCCCTCTGGAACAAAGAAGGAAGTTCCTACTACCTCTTGTGTACTGGATGTTTCCAAACCCGTTATGTGGTCCTTAAGCCTCCTTGCCTGCTTACTGAGGGAATTTAATCATATAATAACTAGTCTGTAAAATCTTTTCCTAGGCCAGAAGTTGGATTTCACAGTACTTCGCACTGTGGCACTTCCATCTCTTTGTGAGTGAGGAAAGGGGATCACTTCTGGTTGCGCTCGAAAGCAGAACAGAAGCTCTTAAATCATGTAGCTGCTTTTTGAAAGCAGATGAACCAAATCTTGTGAAATTCTCAGCTCTTGGCAGTTATATTGGGTTCTGAGATTTGATATAGAGGGTCTTCTGTCAACAAATTTATCACATCTATCACAGAATGTATCCAGGGGATTAGAACTTTGAAATAATAAATTTCCCAAACCCTCTACTGATTCTAATGCAAAGGCACATACTTGTGACTTTTAAGGAATATGAGTAATATGAACGTAAGCATTGCAGACAAAATGACCATAGAGCTTTTTGCTCCATTTGCTTGAGCTAAAAATCTGATCTCCGTGTTTGGTCTGGCAATGACAGGTAGAAAAATTTCCACCTTTAACTCATAGTTAATAAAAAATGACCAAGGTAACTATGCCGCCGTAAAGCTTTTATGGAGAAAAATACCAAGACAAAGCTAAGACCTAATTATTTCTGCTTGAGCAGGGTGCTGATGAATGCTGGTTTCTTGGATGCACACTCTTTTCTCTTAAGCCTAATCAAAATATGAATCAAAATATATTAGCACCCCAAAACAAGACCTGTCATTTAGACCTAGTGCTTTAGATGAACTACCTGTGTTCAGGTAAATCTGCAGTGTAGATTTTCTCTGTTCTGCCTGCAGAAAAAAATAGATATAAAAATTAATGAACTGAAGAATTCTTCATTAAAAGCTGCCATTAATGTTTAAGATATAGTCATCTCCCGTGATTAACCAAAATTCATATTTAACTGAAGCTTGCTTGTCTCTCCTGGCTAATAAGTTCTATATAATGATTATTGCTTCACCATTTTTAAACTTTGTTTAAACTTTGTTTAAACTTTGTTTCTTCCTTTCTCTTAAAAAACTCACATCCCATTAAAAAAAAAAAAAAAAAAAAAAGGAAGTAAAAAAAACTTTTAGAAAGTAGCTAGATTGCACTCCGTGGATTAATATTAATTTACTTAATATTCCCATTTCTCTCCAAGGAATCCTCACCTCCTTGGATTTGGTAGAACATGGGAAAGCAGGTATAATGTTGTCTGTGGAAAGTGTAACAGGCAGACTTCTCAGCACTAGCACCTTCCCTGAGAAAGTGTAAAAGAATTTCTCCTGATAGTTAAGAACTCTCCATATTTTTGAGGAAAAATCCCTGCAAAGGAGTGATCTTTCTGCCCCTACTCATGTGGTGCTTTCACAATACTACTGAATATAAAAGAAAAGACTTCTTGGGACTCTTTCCTGCATAAGCTAGACTTTAAAGCCCTAGGTTTACCCTTCCTCAGCACTGTCTTTCTAGAGTCTTCTACACCACAGTCTGTATCTGAGGTATATTTTAGTAACATCTAGTAGTTTTGTGGTACTGAAGAAGACAAGGAGCATGTAGTTATAAGAGACTACGGCTTGTTTACTCCTTCTCAGAGTTCCCCCAACTCTGCTGCTGCTGCTAGAAAAGTGATTCAGGGATCTATTGTCATAATCGCGCTATACAGCTGCACTTTTCTTTCCCTCCCTGTAAAAGTCAAATTTGTGGGTTTATAGAATTTCTCCAAGATCATCTTTGAATCAAAGAACAGAAATGTAGTCAGCAAGCCATCTTAAGTAAAAAAGTTAAAAATTACCTTTAATTTTTTATCTCAAAAATTATCCCTCTTATTTTCTTAACTCTTTTCTCTAAGAAACAGATTTGGATAGGTGAAAATATTCTCTTTTTATGACTAATCTTTCCKCCTGTGATTTTATTCTAAGGTATACACATTTTTTTGGGCCTCCTGTTCTTTCTGCAATTAAGAATTGTCTGTTTTGTGCTTGTCAAGGAATTGGAAAGGAATGTGTAAAGGACTAGTCTTCACAATGTGTGAACAAGTTTCCCCTGACTGTCCTTCAAAGACCCAAATTGTTGAGAGTTAGGCAAGTGCTCTTCTCTCTCCTTCTAGAGAGGTGCAAGCCAAAAGTAGGAATCTAATTAAATTGTGTTTTCAGAGAAGCTGAAGTGCAGGTCAGTAACTATTCTTTGCAGACATTTTCTTTGACAGAGTGTGCACAAAATGAGGCGTTCCCCAATGAAAATCCTACCAGTGATAAGATAGTGTTGTTCACAGGTGAGGACATCTTTTTTCTAGTGTCTCTAGTCAGATTTCTTTGTTTGAACAGTGTCCTTTTGTAACCAAAAGCCTATTTAAAAAAAAGATGTCTACTTCATTCTTCAGTGGATAGCAGGCTTCCGGAAAGGTAGAAATTCATGATGGAAAGAAAGGGTGTACCTCAAATACTGTGCTCAGTTTTGGGGGTCTCACTAGAATAAAGTCATTGAGGCATTGGAAAGTGTCCAGAGAATGGTGTTCCAGACAAGGTGACATATATGTGTGACATATATATTCCTATATGTTAGGAAAAATTAATACATGGAGAAATCCAGCCAGCAGGGGCATAGGCTGGAATAATATCCCCCTGTATGCTTGAAGAGCCATGAGGGAAAATATGGAAGCTTGTGAATCAAGCTTGTAAAGGAAAAGAGAGCGCAAACAGAGCAGTAGTACTGAACCTGGAGCTTTTCTGCGGAGCTGTTTGCCGTCATGGCAGGATGAGCTCAGAGCTGGATCATGGTGATAGCATGCCCAGCACAGTGCTACTCCAGTGCTGCCTGACAAACCGGAACTGAGCGGCGTGTTGAAGGTGCTGTCTCCATGAGGTCTCCTGCGGCGACAAGAATAGAGGGAAACAGATCAGCAAGAGCATTAACAACATCGCTAAAATCAGTAATATGTTTCTTCCTGGCTTTTGTCCTTCAGTGTTGTAAGGACATTAATTTGCAAACAAATTTAGGTACAAGGACAAAAAACATTGCTGATCTGAGGACACATAAAAGAAACATTAGACAAAGTTCAGAAGGAAAAATCAAGTTAATTTTTAAGGATCTGTAACTTGGCAAATATTCAACTTTTTCAGGCACTAGAGAAATGTTTCCCCTTGTTTTCTGAGTAAATCACTAGATTTGCCCCTGTGGTTTCACAAGTCAGAGTTCGTGGCTGTGGGGTTAAAAATTGAGCTCTCTAATAAATCTGGTWAACTGTGGACACACTGCTGCCTATACATAATTTACGATAACTTTAGAATTGTCACTACATGAATATTCTGAATATGAAGACTCATATTTTATTATGCTTTGCAAAACAGATAATTACTACCATACTTACAAATGAAAGGCGAAGGAACAGCTATTAATGGTGTAATGATTTACAGCCTAGCTTTGCTTCCAGACAGGAAGACTCCAAAATCCTATGACTGTTCATTAAAACTTGCAAGTTCATTAAAGACGTGGTAGGATTTTTGAAGGTTTATTGAAAGTCAGCCACCCCAAAGGTCTGCATTTCAATGGGAATTAGGTATATAATATGCACAGGCACTTCAGGAAGTCCCAGGAGAGCCCTTATAAACAAACAAACAAAGAAAATAGCCTGTAGACAACTAAGCTCAGTTAAGCAAACAAACAAAGCCCRTAGTTGACAGCTGCTTAAACTCACTGTGCTTCCCTTTTAAAACTGCAAATTCTTTTTGCCCCAGTATTTCTGTGTTGGCACATCTTTGGATCTGTCCTGGATTTTGCAGCCACTCAGGTCCTTCTGCAGGGCTTGAGAGTTTGCAAAGGTAGATGCCGTTTATTTTGTCTTACCTGAAAAGGAGGGAGCCTCACCTCTGCCTGTATCTTAAGTGAGCAAATGATACTATATTCCCCCAAACACAGGTTTGTACGCTCTCTGCTTAATCTGTATGGATCTAGCCATATCTTCTTAATATATGGATGCTTCGTGTTGATTTCCAAGGGTGTCAGGCACCTGGCTGTTATTAAATGTACCCCTTAATATATACATTTACTTCTATGTCCATACAAATTCAACCGTAAAGGCCAGGTCTGAGCCTTCAAGGGAGGGAGACGTAAGATGAACCAACTTTAGATCTACAGCAGCCCCTGTCCTAGCTCAGTAGTGGATCTCTTTTGGGACCTGACTTAGTATATATGTATGAATCTTGGTATATCTTAATATTTTGCTGAAACATATCATCATATCACCTTGTTAACAGCCAGCCCAGGACATTTTGCCCTGGACCCCCTTACAGATTCTGCATGTAGGTTCTGCAATGTATGTTATTTGGGCTGTTTTACCATGGATCGTAAAAAATTTAATTAGACATTGTTTTAGAAGGTCATGGAAAATACTTGTTTAGAAGGATATGCTACATCAAAACAAGTCCATTTATCTGCACATTTATTGCTTTTGCATGAGGAGATGGAAAGAAAAGTAGAACCCCCATCAGGTTTCACTTATAGTATCCTGAAGCAACTTCATGGAGGTCCATAAATAGGAATGCAGAATTGCTCCTGTGGATTCAGAGTGGCCTAGGATTCATGAGCCAGCTAGTGTACCCCTAGCTACATCTCCATTGCTGAAGAGCTAAGCTATAGTGCCATGAACATTCAAATCCAGTGGCTTGGGAACATTCTTTGAGGCTTCTGCTTGGCTCTCATCTTTGATGTTTTCTCATTTTTCCCTATTATTTTACATATGTGCTAGGACAGAATTGCTTAGTGCAACACATTCATGCCGTTAATAGTTTGGGGTTTTTTTTTTTTTTTTTTTTTTTTATGATGAGTGATATCATGTAATTTAATTGTTGGATTTCATAAGCAGGGTTAGTGATCTCTCCCTAACTCCAGATCAGTAGAGATACCACAAGGATTCCTATCATATGGTGCACTTAATTATGATAAATAAGCAGGGATAAATTAAGCCTATAAAAGGCCCAGATGGATATTTTATTTGCATTATGAATGCATGCTATGATGAAAATACGGCAGTTGGAGGGCCCCTTTGAAGCAGAACTCTGGAACCACACTTAATCTATATTGTAAAAAAGATGTGAACAGTAAATTCAGCAGTTCATGACAAGCATATTGGAAGATTTTGGCTTCAGCAAAGAGCCTCATTTTAATTTAGGGGAGAACTGGGGAGGAAAACAGAGGCAGGAGGGGTCCAAGGGGTTGAGCTGGTGTGCAGTTTTTTGGGCAGTTACAATGGAGACTTGGAGCTGAACAGAAACAGACACCCTGGTGGAGTCAAGGGCTCCAGGAAACCTACCCAGTTTACAAGGTGGGGTTGCATTTGGAGCGATTACCAAGTGCAGCCTTTCTCATTGCTATGCAGGGTCAAGGAAGATGTGGTTCATGTTAACAATATGGCTCCTCTGGGAAAGCAATGGTTTTACTCACTTCTGCTCATGAATAAATTAAATTTTTAAAAAATTCATCGGAGGCAACAAAATCAGTGGAAAAATAGCTCTTGCATTTAGAAAGATACCCTACTACTGGGAGTAACCCTAAATGTTACAGAACTTCTCTAAATCRAGTGTAAAAGTATTTTTACGTCATTTTTATTTATATAGAAAAGTCCAAGTAGGCAGACAGTAAGAAGTCAAATTTGGCATTTGTACAGCAACTCTGAGATAATAGAAGTTAATTCTATGTGCAATTAAGCAATGCTTTCTAGTATAACTAAAAAAAAATGGGAGTAAAATGATAGAAATTCCTGTGAGATATATATGAGTATATATTTATATTTGACTGTTTCATTTCTTTCTTGATTTTTTGATTTGCTCTGTGGTTCTGTGATATTAGTTACATATTGGTGCTTACTGCCTATATCAGGAGGAAATGTAAGAACTTAAGCCTCACAATAAACATAAGAATTTAAGTCTGATATTTTGAAGGGGAGTTGTTTAGCTTTATATAAAGGATGTTTTCTGAAGCACTGATTCTTTTCACATTACCTCAGCTTGCTTTTCCCAGGACAGTTTATGTTGGCTTGACTTTTTTTAATGTGTTCCACGGGGTGAGGAGGGATGCTCTACTGCATTTCAAACATAGAAATATTCCACAATAGAATGGATTTTATCTGAAATGTAGTACATTAATTCAAACAATTGATAATATGGTATTTCTGAGACTCAGAACAATAATAGCTAGGTTGTAGTCTGTGACAGACTGCGTTCTGCACTTTTCCTCTCTCCTTCATTTCCATATAGCTAATGAAGATGTTTCCAATTTGGAATGATGGGCTCTTTGTTTCTTTTTTTTTGGTCTCTTACATGCATGTCCTAGGGCAGCTGGATATCCCACTTGCTACTGTGAAATCTATGAGGTAGCAAGTTGGCAACCTTTTGAGTTTGCAACATTTAAGCTCTCCCAAATGCAAACCTAACCCTGCACATTTCACAATGAGCAGTTTATGTGCTGGTGGAAATTATTTCTAAATGTATTTCTGTCTTAGCAGAGGGCAGATGTTGAGGCTTTTTTTTTTTTAATGTCCTTCATGTATTTCTGAACTCTTAATTTTCCCCACACTCTTTCAGGTTTAAGTAAAGGAAACAGATTGATTGTGGCTCTCAGATTTTCTTAACAGGGACACTCAACCTGTCATTTTGTTCAAGTGTAAAAGATCTAAGGAGTTTTGGTAGGCCACGCAATAATGGACTTAAAGAATTTACTTGGGGTCTGTGTCATCCGTGCAGGGGGACACAGCCTTTCCTGATTGGCTTTCAGCTACTAATATATAGTTTCATGAGACTCTTCTTACCTGTTGTTTTTCCTAAGGGATTTAGTTTACCTAACAGTGAAAATTTCAAGAGSAAATGGCAAATAGCAGGGTGGGCTGGTCAGCAAGTTCCCTTCTTTCTGTGTGAAAGCTTTCACTAGGAAGATATCCTGGTATCCTGTCTGTGAGGACTGGAAGAAATCCGCCTTCTTCCTCCAAGGCATGAGCTGGCATTTGGAGGCAGAGCCTGTGCTGATGCCCATGTGCTCCCTCCCTGAGCTGTTTCTCATGGCGGCAGTTCTTGGTGTTGCGGGTAGGACTCATGTCAGCCCTCTCTCACAGCAGAACTAAACTTTAGACAGAAGACATTTGTAAACTACTCCTACCAAAATACAGTTTAAATATGATTGCTGAATGTGTGTTTAGTTATATGAAAGCATGTTGAAGATTCCCTTCCAATTTMCCTGGTGTGTGGTGTCTGAATCCATCAGAGCACTCTGGAGGGGTCCACTACAATCTACCACAGGAGGAGTCCTACTACAACTACCAGGCAATGGTAGTTGGTATGGCTTCAAGAATAAACTATATTTGGCCTGTACCTGTACCTGCATTTTTCATAAATTTCACGAGTTGCCAGTGTCTTGTATTAAGCTGTTRAGGGACTGTTGCTGTTAGTTGCTGTTACTAGTTTTGTAACTCTACTGCAAGGCAAAGTAAATAGTGTGTGAGAAGAAATAAAATTAAGTGTTTGGGCAATACAAAACTGTAACAACCAAAACATTTTTAAGAACTTGCATCACTTAAAAGCTCTTGCCTGCAGCTGATGTTGTGACACCAGGAATACTTTCTAAGAGATWCAAAATGAACAAGGAAAAAAAATATTACTAACAGCCTGTCTTTCCTCAGCTCTTCAAGTGAAACAGCTCTTCTGACAAAGATTTCTTATTTTTGCTCCTAAAAGCTTATTTGCAGTAGAGAGGCTGGACAGAATGAGCAATGTTGCAAAAAAATCAACCACACAATGACAAAACACTCTGAACTGACATTCCTATATGAGCAAAAGTTTGTAGTGACTCTTGGCTCTTGTTTCTAGTTGCTCCTTACAAACCCCAAGGTCTTATGCTGAGAGATAACCAGAGAACTGTTAATGACTCCAATTAAGAGGTGTGAATATCATTTACACCTATCTGTTCCCTTTTAGCAAGAAAGAATATAGCCAGAAAATCACAGGCACATAATCCTACAGAGAGCACTTCAAATASAAAAGGTTGAATTTGTTTGACTCATACACTTCCTTATTCTGAAAAGGAAAATAAGAATTATGTAGAGTATTTTAGAAGGACAAAAATAATAGTTCTCCTGCTGTGTGTTCTCACTTTGAAACAAATGGAAAAGAACAAGACAATGATTAAATAAAGCTCCAGAATACTGAAAATATTCTTTATAAAAATATATAAATACAAACAATATGTGATTTAGAAATGTGAGCCAAAAATATGTTTAAAAAATAGACTTGTGGATTTTTCATTGATTGATAGCAGGCACTAGCAACAAATTTTCAAATTATTAAGTTCTGTTTTAAACATTTACCTGCAAATGAAAATATTCCCTATTTAAATTTGTTGCCTTCAAATATACAGAGTGAGTATAAATGAATCAAGTTTTCAAAATTACCAGCATTTCTCGTGGGGTCTTTTCAAAGTGCTTTGGAGGAAAATGAGGCCGTAGCTGGATTTCAGTTACCTGTAAGATAAGTTTTCAAAATTTAATATCTCTTTTCTTATTAGAAAAGTATGTTGCCCAGAGGAGGGATTGTTCAGTAGGTCTTATGGGATAGTTTCCTGCAGTGTTGACCAGTATCTGCCCTGCCTGTTCCGTCCTTCTGTCCATCTGTCATTTAATAAGCTCTATACTGTTGCTTTTATTTTATTCTATTACTTTTCTATTCTCTGCTTGTACAGCATTTGTTATAGGATGGAGATCTGCAAGTGAATTTCTAGACAGTTTGCTATTACGGGTAAAGTATCAGGCAGCACTGTCTTAAAAGATGTCTTCACCTTTTTTCCTAATGCATAGGTTGGKGCACTTTTACACAAGACAGCTTCCATCATCAACCAACTTAATATTGTCATCACCCTAAGCAGTCTCAAAGAGTTGGTTTTGTATGAAATACATATTGTCAAAGATAAGGCAAAATATTTGACTAGCACAGCAGGAGTGACTGGGAGAAGCAGGACATTGCTGCGGTCGTTTGCCAAGAAGCTTATGCTTTTCTCTGACTCACTTTCAGAAAAGGTGATTTTTCTCTGTGGTGGTCTATGCATTGTCTGGGTTTATCATCATGCCAGKTTTAATGCTCATTCCTCTCAAAATATGCAGGGGCCGCTTGGCTACATTTAGGAACAGAGCTGGTACAAATTCTCTGCTGGAAGTATTTCAGTGCAAAACTGTATGAACTCTTTCTTCAGGAAAAAAAAATAGGTTTATTTATTCAGGTTAAAAGTGACCAACTTGACACTTACAAAGCAAAAATTGATAGGAAGAAGGATATCTTCCTGACAATGTAGTTTAGGTAATAGAGATAAACTAAATTAAGCAGCTGAATGGGAGCAAGACATACTGTTTGCCAATATTCATGTGTGGAGAAAGAGGGGAGTGGCAAGTAGGTTTGGTCCTATTTGCTTAAGAGTGTGAATCAATTCCAAGTAAGCTTAGTATAGCAGCCTCCTGGGCTTACCTGTAGTCTGTAGTAATTATCTATACTGAAGTGTAGGTCCTGTTGACAAAAATGCTTCACTTCAAAGAGAGGCTCTTACTGTCTAAGCCTCTGTCTCAAACACTTTGTTTCTATGCTTGGGGCACATGCAGCAACAAAACCGCGTAGTACCATTTGTATTTTTCTTAGTTTGAAGTGTTGACAATTTCCCACCCTATGCTTTAAATTAAAGCAGCCTGAAAGCTGCTCTAAATAATTCTCTACTTTCCACACCATGTGAGCTCTAGAAACTGGCTAGCTTTGCCRTGAGCTAATCTGTACCCCAGCATGTCTGAGGAAAAGGTAAATAAAGTGCTGCTTGCCTAGCTGTGTGGCAGTTTTGCTTGCTAACCTTGTGAGTAAGAGCTGATGAGGGTGTTTCTGCTTGCATTCCTTGTATGAGAACCTTAAAAATATCTGGTGAAACTGAGATTCAGCCACCTTGTTCATTGGAAAATATAGTCAGACCTCTTGTTTTTGTTAATGATGAGTAAGATACCCTATTTTCACTCAGTTTACCTAAGGCAATGACTCACACTATTATTATTTCTGTTTAGAAAACCACTATACTGTACTTACTGCTTCGCCACTTTACAACTAAGTTGAGAGTATTACTATCATTTTACAGAAGAGAATTGAGGTTTAGAGACACAAAATGACTTGTCCAGTGTCATACAGCCTTTCAGTAGGAGTATAGAGAAAATACTATTTCTAATGCTTATAAAACATTTAATATTTTTACCTTGGTTATGTCTTTTAGATMATTTTTACTATACAGCCATAGGACAAACTGCCTGACTTTACAGCCTGTAACCTGAAGGCTGCTATGCCTGAGTGTTTGGTCTCAATGAGCTGTTTCATAGCACTTCATTGAAATTTTCAGATTCCCTCCACCATCAGTGAAGATAGTTAGATACTTGTGAGGAATGATCTAAAAAATCAACATGACAAAGAGGAAGGCACAAGAGAAAAAAAAAAATCATGGGATAGAACGGGATTCTTTTTGCCTGTAGAAATACTCTAGCTATTAAGCTAGAGCCCAGTTTATTCTTGTTTGCTTTCTCCACTACCATGACTCTTACTTTACTGGCTGCACAAGCTTCCCTGCCTAAATGGGGGAGGGGGGTATATTTTCCACCCCTAGTATTTTCTTGATTTTTTCAGTTAAGGTTATATCATAATCTGACAGTGCAGAAGGCGAGCTGGAATTTTCACAGCCTGAAAAGGGCCTATATTTCACATAATCTATTTCGATTGTGACTGTTAAAAGCATGATKTTCTCTTGCAAACAGAGAATAGAGTTGTCTTTCCATATTTTGCATTTCTACAAGAAAATCATTCTGGATGCTGATTTTGGGCTGAATTCAGTACTCTTAGTGTACCACATGCATGCTCAGAACCCACAAGCAGGTGATCTGGGGAATTAAGCAAAGTTTAACCATCTTCCTCTTTGAGTCTAGTTCAAAAYAGGCCTCTCTGGAAGTTTGGTACTTGCAGTACATTCTGTAAATATAGGTAATGAAGCTTCTGCAGCTAGGGAGTTTTTAGACAGAGAAGGGARTTAATCTTCTGAAATATGTGAATACTCATTTGAAATAGATACAGTTTAGGATGATTTTCTGGCTTACAGAATTTCTTGAGTCTGTCTCGGGTTTTCTTGTGTTGAAATTAATGTGTTTTGGCATGGGAGATGAAACTAGCAATTAGAAAGCAKTTTCCTGTTAGAAGGATGTCCATCAGAGTGCAAAAAGAGAGAAAATAATAATGTTTGAAAATGTAAAAATAAATAAAATGAAGACAACTCTCCCTTGGGTGTCATTCACGCCACGCTTTTCACTTAATAAAAAAGCTCATAGCCTGATTTTTTCCAGTCTAAGCAGYTGGTGTTAAGGTGTTGATGGTCATTAGTGGGATCTAGAGGCAGCCAATTAGATTTATTTTTGCAGCAAATTAAGCTGCAAGACTTCAGGGTTTGTGCTTAGCAAAGTCTGCTTCTGACAGGATTTTGGACAAGCTGATTTCCTAACAGCAGCAGAAGARAAGGAGAGGACGCTGAAAGCCTCGGCCTGTCAGAAAGGCAAGACTTGGTAATGCTATAGAAACAGCCTGAAGTGTTGAGAGTGGCAGAGCAGATGGGTATAAGCCATGACAGTGACCCTGTGGGGCTGGGGAGGTGAGCTCTAATAAGCAGGATCTGATTCAGAAGATTGATATGATGCGTTTCCAGCACAGAGTCTTGCCAGAAGGAGGGGTGGGTTTTCTTTCTGATAGAGGAGAACAGATGCCTGGGATACCTGAGTGGACCTCTGGGATCCTGCTAATCTCAGAGGTTCACAAAATTGCAGAGATTGGAAAGCGTGTCTGGGGACGGTCTAGKCCAGCTTCCCCTGCTCAAGACAGGRTCACCTGTACTAGATTTGCCCAGGGCTATGCCCAGTGTTGTATTTTGGATATGTCCAATGATGGAGCCTTCACAGGCTTTCCAAGCAACCTGCTCCTGTCTTCAGTCACCCTCACAGAAGATAAAGTTTTATGTTTAAATGGAGTTCTCTGTGTTTCAGTTTGTGCCCATTGCCTCTTGTCCTGTCACAGGGCACTGCTGAGTAGAGTCTATCTTTATTACTCCCCATCAGGTTTTTAAACACATTGTTAAGWTCCCTCCTGAGCCTTCTCTTCTCCAAGCTGAACAGGCCTGGCTCACTCCGTCTCTCTTCCTATGACAGATGCTCCAACCCCAGAGGCAATTAATCCCAGAGGGAGTTAATAAATGCTGACATGCCATATGTAAAGTGAGGGGTAAGCAAGTCATTACCCCAGAGAAATGAAGAAGCTTCAGGGTAGAAGCTATGAAGAAGATGTGAATCACCTCTTGGGATGGGACAATTTTGTGCCTTGTCTTTTGCTCACAGCTCTGCCTCAAGTCACAGTCCAGCTTTCCTGAAYGATCATTCACTGCAGCACTGATCCACAAGCAGAGGAAGAAAAGTCTGTAAGTTCTGTCTAACTGTTTGGTAACCTGTTAGATGCAGGTGAAGTMAAAAAAAATTAAGCAATGGATAAGCATTATAGGAAGCACTTTGCTGGTAGTGGCAGTATAATTTTGGTCATTTAGGGTAATCTGGCCTGGGAAGACCACAGTACACTCTGTTGCACTTTGCAAGAGGCTCTTATATGCAGCAGTACTTGGGAGATTACTGTGCAAAATGCATTGTTTTGTTCGTGAATAATTCATAACATGGAGCCTCTAAGAAATACCAGTAGTGTTTTGGTAGTGTGAAATATTCAGGAGGGTAGTTTAGGTTTGGTTGAATATTATTTACTTTGTGTATGTAAAGAAGCTCAAATGCATGGTGGTGGTTAGAAAGATCAGATTCATTTCCTATCACAGTAGCCCAATGACTGCTTAGATTAATTAGTACTTTACTACCCAAACTGTCTACAACATGTGAGGGGATTATTCTGCCATAGAAAAACACTCATTTGCTATAAAAAGCTATTCCATGATGTAGTTYTTTGGGAATGTTGCAGGATGTTTGTCAAAGGGTGGATCATCTTCGAGGACACCTCTGGAGGACATTTGAGACTCCTCCAAGGAAAAAGGTGGAATAGGCTCTGCAGTTTCTGGGTAGGGAGCTAACATTCCTGACCAGTAAGGTTCACCTGACCAGTGATACCGAGAAAATATACCTGTGTGAAGTACTGTCCTCCACCCCAGCCTATATATGAAAGCCCAGCTAAAATCTTGGCATTTATTTTGGGGCTTCTCTGACTCCTGTTGTATGAATTATTAAGCAAATAGTTGTTTAATGTTCCTTAGAAATTTGTATTCACAACCCTGTGCTCATCTTACATCTACATACATAAGATCCATGTTTGTTTTGATCAGGCTGCATCTGAACATAAACTGTATCGTAACTTGTAGCTCCTACCGTATTTATCTACACTGTGTATCTTTGCAGTCTTTGCAGAGCAAAGCATTTCTGCAGGCTGATTTCTGAATGATTTATCTCTGTTTCTCGGCTTGCCTTTACTTAACATGCTCAAGGGAGGAAAACTGGGTGACAAAGCCAGGAAGAGTGAATTATGAGACTTCTTGCAATCAAAGCTCATAAATCCAGCTAAAGGAAGGAAGG
>PTEX01000130.1:1775724-1889364 GCA_003342815.1 Eudromia elegans | reverse complement strand
AGCTTAAGCCAATTATGTCAGGCCCATACTTACACTTTTAGCAAAACTTCCACGATTGGATCAGTTGAGAATAAATGTTGAGTAAAAGGGTAAAGCTGATCAGGGGTAAAATGTAATGCCTTTTTGGAAAACCATAAGGGCAACGTTACCAATACAGGCCTGATTTAAAGTTAAACTTGACAAGATTCTAGACCTGTGAAAGTGCTTAGCTGCTTTGTGCTTTCTCTTGACCAAGATGTTATCCGTTTGGCAGAGGACTCCATCAAGCTTTTCAGAGTTACGATCTGAAAGATCTTGTGATCCAGAAAGATGTGAGACTGAAACAGACATTACTGCCAAATAACAGATCAGGCATCCAGTTATGAGAACATTTTTACATCTTCTGAAAAATCCTAATGTGCTTGGATCTATACGCTGCTTCCTTCAGACAAACTCATAMAGCTTGGCAAAAGATCTGCAAAGAATCTTATATTTCAAACTGAGTTTTTTTGTAGACACAGTCATGTTTGGTAACCAGTGCTTTGGGAGTTTGACTCAGGAAATTATATTCCCTTTTTCCATTTTGTTAATCTCTCCTTTCCCTCAAGGTTGTAATGAAAAAAAAATTATCTGTACACTGACACTGTAAATCATTTCACATCAGGTTTTAGATTTCCATCGAACACTCCCTTGGTAATTTTCCTAGTTCTTAGATTATTTTCAGGTAGTGCTTTATAATCTCAGATTATAAATCACTGTGGGATCAATCCCATCAAGTCAAGACTTTTCTTTAGCGTCTTATTTTCTGATTTGTAAAAGCCACACCTAGCAATTTTACCACATAGTTTCATGCAAGGTCAGTGTAAAGAAGCTTCATTGTATGCCTACCTTTCCTGTGCTTTCCAGCCAAAATCCATATGTTATTCCTTCTTTTCCTGCATGTCAATAGAAAAGGTACTTTAAACATACAATTGTTAAAGAAATTATTTCCCTGAGACCCTCGATGATGTGGTCATAATCTGGAAAAATGTTTATATATCTTTTGTAGAGTACCGTCAATGCTGAGATTGTATGATGGTAGTAGTGGCAGTATGGGAAGCAAGAAGTAACTTAATTTTTGGCTTATTTTCTTCCAAACAAGAAATAATGAAGGAGCAAGATCTAAAAGTAGATAGGTGTTGTATTCAAATAGCATTGCACCTAGTGTTCAGTGAGTCATGCCGTGAAGCTGAATGTTATCTGCTCACTAACATGGCATCGCTCCTTCATGCGTGAGTGATACTACGGAATTCCACTGTTAACACTGGGCCGACCTGAAATTCAGTGCACTGTAAAGCAGTCTTAGTAACTTTGTAGATCCCAATAACATTATTATTTATTAGAACGATATTAGTGCAGTAATGTTATGTTTGCTATGGATGAATCAAACTCTGTACTCTTCATACACACATTTTACCTGTAAAACCTTGTAGTATTACTGTTCTGAACTGACTGCTCTGAGTGTCCTTTTTGAAGTATTTAAAGGAAATAATATGTCCATAGAGTCACATGAAGTAGTTGTCATTTTAGTGTTTTTATACAATAGTGTAGCAGAAGGATAACTGATTCCAATATATAGTCTCAAACACATAGCCGTTGTTCTTCATGCAGTGCTGTACTTCCTTTGCTGCTTTTTTTATACATATGGAAAAATAAATTTAAGCCAATTCAGGGAGTGAACAAGCAGTATGGAAACAAAAGCAAATTCTTTTTGTGTCAACAGATAGATCTATCCCTTCAGTCATCTACTTTTCTTAGAAGAGTTCACCCCATCTAACACATTTTTTTCCTTAAGCTAATTGAAAAAGTAAATCCCAAATTGGATTTTTGTGTACTTGTCCAAAACAGAATCTGGAAGTACTTCTAATGCTCACAGGTACAGAGCTCTCCAGCACTGTGCTGGCAGCATGTGCTAAGTGGAGCCTGTTCTCTCCATCACAGATGCAGAGTTGTACAGCGGATCCTGGGAGTATGATCTGGGGAGCACCAACTTCTCACTAATGCTGAGGTTGAGGAGTAGGTCCTAGTTCCTAGGCCTAGAAATTGGCATGTCTCCAGATGTCTGTTCTGAAGGTCAGCATTGACAATGAGCAGTTGGCAAACAAATTCTGGAGCTAGAGTCAAGCTAGACTTACCAGCTCATTAGCTGGAAAATGTTGGACAAACTTTTAGCTGTAAAATGAGACCCTGAAGAATATCTTAATGGAATATGAGAGCAGGGTTTGGAGTTTTTGTTTTGCAATTGCAGAAGTGCTTTAGTCTAGTCCTCTCATTGTAACAAAAGTCACAGCTGAAGGTTTTCTAGGCTATCATGAATGACGATCATATATAGCAGGCAAGATTTGTTCTGTAGAGGAGCTGCCAGTTTCAAAAACTATTGTAATAATATTATTCTAGTTCTGCCATAAATTTCTTCGGTTAATGGCTGGTCTTGTAACTCTCATGCCCTGTTTCTCTCTGACGAGTACTCTGCCAATAGTTCTCTTTTCTTGTTTTGCCTGACAGGTTTCACCTAACATGTAGCAGATCATTGTTGGTGATTGTGATCAGAAAATGAAGTACAATGAATATCCCTGATGAGATTAGTGAGGAAGTGGAGTTTTTATTTTGGTTGTGAAGATATGCTACCCCTGACATCCCAAAAGTTTCTAAAGCAGGAGCAAAAAGAATCCTAGTGATTTATTCATCTCTCATACTGCTTTTGTTCCATAATGGTTTAGTAGGTCCCTTCAGTAGGATGGGTGTTAGTAACAGATTAGTTCATCTTTTGCTGATTTACAGTGGTCTTAGTGCAGCTACACTTGTCACTTCTGCTGAAGCAACTGTCTCTGAATGTCTGTGTCCTCTTTAGCTAGAGATAATATGTGTCTGTCTTTGAGGTGTGATATTCTGCATCGTATGGCTGTTTTACAGTAGAATAAAATGACTGGCTCAAGGCAGCCATTTCTCTCAGTAGAGAAAAATGCATTCTGGTTTACCTTTCATCTAGACCTTTGGCAAATAGCTGCTTTTTGGTCCTTGCCTGTTTTTATCAAATATCATGCAGTTAAAAATGAAGATTATGGTTGCAACATACTTCACAGACACTGCCAGCTGTTTTGAATGTTTGCATTCCGTCTGAGACTGCAAGAAAAAAAAGTCTGTTAATTAATATGATATCCTTAAATTCTTCTTCATCTTCAAGGCCTTAAATAGCCAATTACCTGCAAATGGTGGCAAAGGCAAAGGGAGGGTTAGTTTATGTCACCTTATGGTCTCTTTGTGAAGGTGCAAAGCTCAAAATTGTTGAAACGCAGGTCTATTATATGTTTTATAAAATCAAAAATTGTGGGTACATATTTGAATACACACTCGTTTTCTTGTAACAGCAACCTTTAATTATTAACTCACATCAAAGGTCTGGCCACCTCCTGCTTAATTATGTGATAACAACAACCACTGGAAATGACTAAATCTGTATAGGCAGTTAGCTTCTAAGAGTAGAAATAGGAGCAATATTAATTGCTGAGGTGAAAAATGAAGTACATTTATTTACTAACACACCATTCTGTTGTATGCACAATTAAGTTGGTGTCATTAGGGTATGTAAGCTGAGGAAGGTCAAATATTGGCAGTAAGCTTATCTTTTTATCACTATTGTTTTAAAGCACTTTTATTTGTGTAGTATGCTTGAGCTAGAACAATTTAAGTATAAAAGGGGTCAAGAATTGTTGGTGATACAAACAGGTTGACTACTGTAAACTAACTGCGGCTTTTCAAGTTAGTAGATGTACCAACTTTGTGTTTTGCTGCCATGGATTCTGTCTCACATTTCTAACCACCCCTTATACAGTAGCAAAAATATCAGTTTGTGTGATTCTTTCTGTTTCCCTCATGAATTATTCAAGGAAGAACAAAAATCAAGGAGATTAAGAATGAAAACAATAATTTTGTTCAGTATCATCTTGATGCCTGGATGCAGTGATGTCTCCAGCGATGTTGTACCGTTCTACAGTGTTATTGAAGCAGGTACATGAAATGAATCATCGACCCTTCTTTGAAGGTGCTCAGTCTGAAGAATTGTTGTGGCTTATTTCAGAGGGACGAGAAGGCCTGTGCTTGAGAGGAAAGTTTGATTTCTTTCAGTCTATATGATGTTTGGACAAGTTTGGGGAAAAATATTCTCCCAAAGTCTTTAAAGCTTTTAATTTTGTTTCCAAAAAAGTGAAGAAGGGGAGGGAGGTGAGAATGATGGAAATTTATCTAAATAAGCCAACTGTAGTGTAGCTCACTAAATATTAGGGAGGACTAAATGAGAAAAGCACACCGTCAAATACTGAGATCATTGGTCTTGTGTTAGTAGAAAAAAATGCATATCCAGTCACAGCTGAAATTGCATCATCAGCAACTCTAATAGCTCCATATTTCTAGAACAAAGCCAGATCACTCTTGCAGCCTATGGTCTCTGGTAAAAACTTATCTTAAGATTGCTGTCCCAAAAGGGAGACTAGTTTTCCATACATTGCATCACTAAGGTAAATGTGGAATGGAACTGTTTATGGATCATTTTCATAATTTGGAACTGAGTGCATGAAATTTGTCTGCTAGAATAATTTTTCCTTCACAGTTACAATGTAAAAATTTTCTTAAGGATGTACTTCAACTTGAGGCTTACAACTTTGACGTCTTAATTTATTTTAATAGTATTTTTTTTTTTTACAATCTTGCGGTCTTTGTTAGTTTCATTTAGGATTGACTTTGTCTCAGAGATCTCTCAGAGACGGAAATGTTTGTGTCTCAGTTTCAGCACATCTATATGGAGGAAGTAGAATAGATTTTTTAGGCACAATCAAAATAACACAGTTAACACCTATCCTTCAAGCAGCTCAACACTTACACTGTGTAAGCAGAATAACTTTTGTTGTATCTTACACATTTTAATGAAACATCCCAATAGCATTGCAATGAAATGAACTTTACCTGAGTATATTTTTATATAAAGGAATAATAGAATTTTCCAGTAATTTAATTTCCTCTTTACCCCCTACCCCGCCTCCCTTTGTGTTAATCCCAAATTTCACAAGCTCTAAGCTCTATGAAAGGAGAGTTACTTTTTTACTCAAAAATCAGAGACAGTAAGTATGTCTAAGAGCACTGGGAAAGGCAAGAGCTCTTTGAGAAGTCCTCAAAGGTAACATAGTGCCTTCTCTGAGCTGTCATTCATAGTGCAATAATTCAATTTGCAGCATAGAGGGAATCATATAGAAAGATGCATCTTTAATATAAGTGTATTTGTGAAATATTCTAGATGAAAATTTTCCAATATAAAATTCACAAATTTGCTGCGGATGTCACAAATGCAGGATCATTCACAATGCTTGGCTAAGCTGACCTCTGTTGACCTCTGTTTGGCTTTAAACTCCTCTGTAGTGTTTGAATACGATAAAATGGAGAAAAATGCAATAAGTTTATTAAAGCTGCAAAGCAATGCTGTCCTTCATTTTGTACGTTTTTCCAGCCCAACAGCAGTTTCCCACTTTCTCTGCAGGTATTTGATGCCTTTTGGGCATTCATGTTCATAGTCAAGGGCTGTCCCTGACCTCTGCATGCACTGGCACAGTTTGAGAGGGGACAGTCACCGGCGGGGCTATAGGGCCCGCTGGGATTCACCATGGTGATTGAAGGGAGCCCCTGTTGACTGGGAACAAGACTGATGTTATGAGCAGACTGCTCATGGACTGTGAGCCTTGAATGGTAACAGTAACAGCCTGATGTCTAACTGGTAGCCAGTAAAAAATGGGTACTGAAGGGATCTGTTTTGAGGTCGAGGTTGATTAGAATCTATGATACCTTTATGATAAAAAAAAAAAGGCTTCATCCTCAGCAAATCTGTTGCTGATAGTGAAGTTGGAGGAGTGGTGGACAGGAAGACACAGTCTCAACACCCCTTTCCTGCAAGGGTGGCTGACTGGGATGCCTAATCTGGGCTTGTCATCCTCAGGAAGAGGACACTGAGGAAAGATCTTGTAACCAGGAGACAACTATGTGAGATGCTGTCACAAAGAGAGCAGAGCTGAAGTTTTCGAGGTAGTACCAGACTTAACAGGGAGTGATGGCCACAAGTTTGGCTGGGGAGATATATATTGGATATCAGCAAAATCTTCTTCACCGGGAGGTAGTGCAGGCTAGAATGGGTTACCCAGAAAGGCTGAGGAACCTTTTTTGTGGGGGAGGGGGCGTTCAAGACTCAGCTGCTAGAGGCAGAGCTGGCCTGATGTAGTGCTTGTGATATCCTGCTTTGACCAGGACATTAGACAGAAGGCCTCCAAGGTCCCATCCAGTCAATATTTCTGTGATGAAGTGTCACACTCAAGCCACATTACAGGAAAAAAAAAAAAAAAGGTATTTCACAAAGCTATGTTTACTTTAAATAAACTGTGTGTCTAGTTACTGGTGTACATAAGCATTGTTTTTCAAAAAACAAATATGCAGAAAACACGTTAATCATCTGCAAAGCGCATCTGCAATGACAGCTCTAATATATTGCCCTCCTCCTTGTAATGTATTGTTACACACTCTTCTTTAGCGCTAGTTGTTGCCTGGCTTGTTTGTTCCCTCATAGTAAAGCTGAAAGCATTTCTTTCCTTAACAAATTAGACATTAATTAAGGTAAGCAGGGGACTGGAGCAGATAATTGCTTTTACAAAGTGTGATAGTAATGATACTTCCCTTAAAGGGAAAAAGGCTTTCCATTTTTCTGCAAGGCACTGTGAGAAGAGAGTTGTGATAGAAGAAATTTATTAGGATTGTAGCATTTGCTTTACTCTAGTTCCACTATAAGTGCAATAATTTCATGCAAAAATCTCTTTGAAATTGAAACTAGTTTTATCTATGTTGGTTTCTAATAGGCYAAATAAAGGCAGCATATGATTTTGAGTGCATAATGGTCAGTGTTGCTAATAAGAATTAGGCAACTTCTGCCAGAGTTTCAGGCATAAAACGTATTCCTTAACTTGAGTTCCTTGTGGAGTGACTACAGTTTACATTTATACATAGAATTGATTTTCAGATACAAATTTACAGAAGTAATTTTCTTAAATGCATTTTGTCTTGCATGCAGTTTGCATCACCGGTTGCTGTTGTCTTATTCAAGGTGCATGATCAACAGTGTTACCATCATAATTTCATGACTGAGTCATGAAAGATCACCACCCTAAACCACATTGAGTCACATTTTATGATAATACACCATGATTCATTGCTATTAGACAATTTAAGGAAAAARTTTGAATTTACTAATTTGTATTTTGTTTCACAGAATCATAGAATGATAGAATCCTTAAGGTTGGAAGGGACCTCCAGAGGTCATCTAGTCCAACCCCCCTGCACACGCAGGGTCCCCTAGAGCATGTGGCACAGGGTGGTGTCCAGGCGGGTTTGGAAGATCTCCAGAGAAGGAGACTCCACCACCTCTCTGGGCAGCCTGTTCCAGGGCTCTGTCACCCTCACTGTTAAGAAATTCTTCCTCAAGTTCCTGTGGAACTTTTGGTGCCTCAATTTGTGGCTGTTTCCTCTAGTCCTGTTTCTGGCCACCACCGAGAAAAGGTGGGCCCCATCCTCCTCACTCCCATCCTTGAGGTATTTATGCACATTGATCAGGTCCCCTCTCGGCCTTCTCTTCTCCAGGCTGAAGAGGCCCAGCTCTCTCAACCTTTGCTCATAGGGCAGATGTTCCAGATGTTAGTTGCTATTACTTCTGTTATCTTCTTGCGCATGCACACAGGTAGAATACATAGATAATTGGAAGTCAAATACTTGAACAGAGGTCCCGCTTTAAAGTGTTGGTACATGCAGAAAATTGTGTGAACTGCTGCCTATTATTTAGGTTAAGTAATTACAGTTTGAATAGATGTCTAGTTAACCAAATTGCACTGATATACGTTCATTCACAAATCCTAGTTTGGAGTTTTGCTGGGCTATAGAGGTGAGAATGCTTTTGTGTTGGGGACGGATGTGTCTACCGAGACAAACATTATTGGCATGGTGCTTTACAAATTGGAAGACTTTCTAACTTGTAGCATCCAAAGATGCCTATTTTTGTGGAGCTAGCAGAGTCATCTGTTGTCACTTTTTTCCTTCCTCATATGGGAATAGGATGACTGCCTGTCTCCTTAAGAGGTGGACTTCACTGACTGCGGTAGATACTACATAGGATGAGCTTGTTAGAACAGCCATATTTTGGTGCTAATAAAACAGGAACATAGAGCATATTTTAGGGTCTTTTTTAATTGTGTGAATATCATAGCAAAAACATCCCTAGACTTCAGTGAAATAGTACGCAATTTGTCTGGGTGGCACTTCATAATAACACCTGCGATTCTCAGATGTTCTACTCTCAAATATGCCATACCAGCTAGAAATAGAGAATTATCTATTAGCTTTGGGCAAATATCTCTATTCTAGGAAACAAGAAAAAAAAGTAGCATTACTACATACAGAACAATCTGTTTAACTGTAAGAATGCTAGAGTAATTAACCCTTGTTTTCCAGCAGAGGATAGGAAGCTATACATACTTTTTTTATAGCACCTAGTAGTCTGTGGTGATTTGGTGAGGATGAAAGCTTTCCTAATATAGTTAATGACCCTTGGAATGGCACTCTTTCTACAGTGAAGGAGGCTGTTGCCATTCTCCTCCAAAGGTTCATGGTTTAAAAATGAAAATGTTATTAATGTTGTCTCACAAGTAATTTTTATGTACCTAACTTTTTATAATTCTTACTGATAGATGTGCCACTACTGTAATGCACAGGATTTTCAAACAGAAATGAGCAGATCCTTTTAATATCCCCCAATATATCCACAAGAGTGCAGGTTTCTCTGTTGCCCCTGCAACCTTTTTAGGAAAAAGAAATAATCACATCGTGTGTGCCTTTTTTTGCACCATTTTTTGTTATTTGCAAGAACTCCATGCAAGAAACACAGAATTGTTTAAAATTATTTTCCTTTATAGTCAAATGAAAATATTCACAATGTTTTTTTACAACACTTTGTCATAAGATATGACAAATGCTACATTTGGTTCTGTGTACAATAGAATCCTGTTTGTCCAAGTGTTTGGGGAAGAGAAGGCTTTTTTTTTTTCTGAAAAAGGAGGCACAACACCAAGGTACACTCTAAAAAAAATGTATGTACATATATTATACACTCACATACATATATTTAGTACCTATTATGTTGGCATAACTTATATTAAAATAATGGGAACCTTTTCAGTAGCAGCATTTTTATTATGGAAACAAATGGCATGTCTTAGTTGCCGTTTAGTTCTCTTCTCATTCCCTTCCTGGTATATCCTGAGTTTGTGGTTCAGTCCTGTATTTGTGGTTCATTCCACAAGATGCCTACTAATGATTGTCTTCATTAATTTTGTCTCATTGGGTTCATTAGTTTTATATTGTGACTCCAAAAATGGCACTATGGCAATGACACCACTTCCAAACAGATGACTAGGAGGGAGTCGTTTACAGTTCCGTTCATTAACGCCAAAAATCAGTGCTCACTTAAGTGGCATGAACTGCCCATTAGTGAATTCAGCACTGAATTCACTCAGTGATTTCAGCACTAGGCTGAGCTGGGAAGCAGGAGGGCAGCAAGGCAGGCAGAGAGGCAGGGGAGGTGGGAGCTTGCACTCGGCATTGGGCTGGGACATGGGAAGTGGCCGTGTCCCCAGGGATCGGCTGCCCTGCCGCTCACAGGAGTCTTCAGGCCTGTGAGGAAGGGGAGCAGGATGCCCAGCAGCTCCATGTCTGCCTCACATCCTGGGTACTACACCCAGGTAGTACCAGCAAGTGAAGYGTGCTGGGTTTAGGTTGCCGTGCTGTCCTGAAAGCACTGCTCATAGTGGCCTCTCTGTGCCAAAGGGGATTTTAAACTGTAGGAGACGAGTGACAGAGACAGCTGGAAGTAAGAGCTAAACCAGCCTAACCCACTGCTGCGTGTGAGTCAGTACCTGAGAAGGCAAGGGCAATAAGGACCCATCCCTTCATATCCTTGTGTTGGTTGGCTTACTGGCAGCCTTTCCGTCTCTTATAAATCACAGCAGTGTATTCCAGCCTCAGCTTTACCCCAAAGTATACGATCTTTAAATATAACCAAACACTTCCAAATTGTATTAGATTTAGAATTATGTGTTAGAACCACATATAGCACTAATAAACTCTTCATTTGCAAATTTATTTTAATATTTTAATGTAGTTATTGACAGGCATGCAGCAGCTCTGTAAACTTATGACATGAAAACAAAGACGTATTAGAAAGTTCTCTGGGAGGAAGGACTTTCTATCCTCCTAATGAAGCCAGGGATTCTTGTGAGTAGCTGTTCACTTTGACAACAATTGCATTAAGATCAAAGGGAATATGAAAACCATGACAATATGACTGTATTTCATGCACCATGAGGCAGGGTTAGTGTAGATTAGACATGTCATTAGTCAAGGGGATCTTTTTCCACAGAGAACTCTTTGGCTGCTCAATGTCTTTTCCTTCCCCTTTCCCTTCCAAGTTAGTATCTGTTTAAGCAGAAAACAGATTCCTTCCCCCTAAGACTATGACAGAAATAGGCTACGGATTTGAGGCTATGTCCAATCAGTGGCAATATGCATAGTAATATGTGGCACAGCTTGTGTAATGAAGTTCCCAGCATGCAGCCTGGAAAGGTATCCTCAAGTGTGCAGGGTGATTTATTTCCTCTGTCAAGAGGCAGGACAGGCAGGACTTGTCCTTCCCTACAGTCCCTTCAAGAATACTCTGTCATCCTGGGAAGCTGTAACAGCTTCTGGAAGTTCAGCCTTTGTTACACTGTTTGCAGTCCACATTTCAGCAAGGTTACCTCCCAGCTCCTTTTCGATAGCTGCACTTCTCGTACAGAATGCCAGCTCTTTACCTTCTGTTTATGCTTGGCTTTGCGTTAGCATGTCGAGCGGTTTATGAAAAGGGGTGGCATCCTGCATGAAACCTAACAACCGGTTCGCAATAGGTGTTTTACATTTAATTCCTGCTTTTTAATGCAGCTACAGCATGTACAAAGATCATATAATGTTCGCGCTAGGCTATAGAAAACATATCAGCCTAAATGATATTGGATGATTTTTGTCCTCTGAAGTTTTATGTGCTGATGGAATTCTGCACTGATGGAGTTATTTCCTTCATTGTGTTTCCCTCACCCCTGCCCCCGCAACCACATCTATTTAATTTGCCTGCTTAAAATATTAAAAAGGCAACATTCAGATTTAAACTTAGCTATCTTCCGAAAGACACTGCTATCTTTCATCTGATTTGTAAAAGTTCACTAAATCCTACTTTATAGTAGTAGCTCCACCAATATACCTAGTTTTCATCGAAATTACAATGATTAATAAGATGTGATATTGTCATAGGAAAAGATTGAGCAATTTCTAATCCTTTCTCTCTTTATAGATGCAGTGCCTTCTCTCTGTTTGAAACTAATTTTCCAGAAAACTCATTGGTGTTTATTCACTACGCTGTAGCTACAGTGCCTTAGTTACAATAGCTAAAAAGAATCCTCCTGCCTTGATGTATATAGTTCTACACATATTTGACATAAAGATCTTATTTTTAGAATCCTTTTGAAAACCTTTTAAAACATCCCCCTTCAGGCTCAGTTGTATAGCATCTTACCTTAAATCTTAGGGATTTATAAGCTCATCACCTTCCTTTCTAAACAATTAGTAAAGTAATTAAGATTTGTGGAGTCTTGTTATTGCCTGAGATGTTTCTTCTTGCCACTACTTAATATTTTTGGAGATACCTTGGGAAAACTGCAGTATTCATTATTTATCTGTTTTACTCCTGACTTTTCCAGTGGCTAGTCGGAGTATTTGCTGAGCTGCTATGCAGTTGTCCCCAGTCTTCTCTGTTACATGAGTGAAGTACGTTCTGCAAGCACTGCTATACTTCACTTCTCATTTCCATAGCATTGACAGGTTCCTAGGGGTCAGTTTCAGASGGTCTCCTCCTGTTAATTGTATCTTGGTATGGAGCAGCTTTTTAGGTTTTGTGTGCAAGTAATATGTATGGATTCATTACTGGTGGGAGGGAAGAGAGCAGAGATTGTTGTTTGTATGTTTTTTTTCTTTTGCTTCTTTTGTGGTGTAATTTTGAATTCCTTCCCACTCCAAAACCCATCCCTCTTTCTCCATTTCCACCTGTTGCACTGTACTACGCCTTAAAAGTGTGTTGGCCAGCTCCGTGTGAGTGTAGCATGACATAGGCCTTCTTCCAAAAATTATTGCAGGAAAGATCCTGTGTGGGAGAGTGATGAATRGAAAGACAGAACACACACAAAAGTCCTTAAGTTGCTGATTTGTATTGGTACTTGCTCTCTTTTATGATGTTTTGTTATTGTTTTTTGTTGTAACATGTATAATCTCCCCTCAGCCTCCTTACATGTAGCCATTATTAGCTCCTGATCCAGCCCTTGCCTAGAAACCCGTAATTATTTCTCCATTATTTAGAGAGGAAGGAACATGGTGAACTGAAAGGAAGGCATTTCTTATGGTCAGAATTACTTAAACATCTGGCTTAGAAATGAATAGGAAGTTCTGAGGTGTCGGTTTATCCAGTTTATCTCCAAACCTTTTAATTAATATAACATCAGAATACGATTCTGAAGCACTTCTTGTTTCTTGAGGTCTAATGCGGACTTTGCCTTAATTTGCTCTGAATCAATGGTACTAGATGGATATATTACTCCCTTGTGGGAATTGTGATATCTTTATGATGTTTTGTATCAGATGAAAGTGGGCTAGTGATTTTTTTGTCTGGTGATGCAAGGAAGAATACAAGTTGTAAAAAAAGTTATTAGAAAGGATCCTTGTGGAACTCCGTAAAGTTCCATAAAGGGCTCTTTAACACCTAATTAGTTAAGAATAACTGGATTCACTTCAGTGTTGCTGTTCTCAGGAAGCCCTGGGATTCCTTTTCAAATGAGGATCAAATTTGGCCCTAAAAAAGAATTAAGCATAGCATTTTGCAACAAGTTTCAGATTGTTGTTTCTCAATGAAATCGATGGATCTTGGAAAGGATAGAACAGTCTAGGTGTGCCAAATATGTGAAATGAGCTGGGATCGTTTCTCATATAATTCATAAATCCTTCACGACTTCCTCTTGGGGAATTTGACTCCGTAGAACCTAATGAAGGGATATATCTTAAAATCATAATCTAATTTTTGACTTTCAATCAGCCCAATGTCCAGATCTAATGAGATGCTGAAAGTATGAAAATCTGTTGAGGATTAGAGGATGACATGGAATTACTTAATCTGATTGCTCTACCCCTAAATACATTTAATTTGATTTTTGATTTAAAATTCTTAGAGAGTTTTGTTAAGTTAAATCATCTTAAAAAAAAATAGAAAGACAGAAAAGAACTTAAAAGGTATAGACTTATTAAAATATTAAAGATAATCCATTGAAAAGACTTTCACAAGAATGTGTTCTGAATTCCTCAGCCACAAATGCTATAATGGATCATAAATTAAATTGTAAAATTGTGAGGTAAAAATTGGCTGTAAACTTCAATAGAAATTATCCCTGGATAACAACAAAAGACCACATGAGTCACCCTTTTCTGCCAACTAGTGAAAAAATGGTTTGATTATGCACGTTATCTACTTTTGAGTGATATTTATCTTTATTCACTTACATGCAAAAACAGGCACATCAGTCGATTTATTTTCAAGCATATCAGAGTCGTATGATAAACTAAGCACAGTTCTTTACTACTGAATTCAGAAGTAAGGAAGGTTTACTCTCGGTGTGTTGACTACAAATGGGATTACTTTCTGTCTTTGTTCACTCCAGCACAAGATGGAATCAGCAAGTTAAATCTTGGTAATAYAGAAAGCCCTTTGTCCGCTAGGATTTAAGCACTCAGGTACAGATTCAAAAGAGGCTAATAAAGTCAGAAATTTCCCACTGGGGGTGTAATGAAATGCTTTTAAAACGTACTTTCAGTTAATGACTAAGGCATTTTTGCTAACAGCAATTTGGCTTCACATCCCAGGTAGGGAAAAATGCATTAAACAGTAGATTAAAGTGTCCTTTCTGCTACCTGGTAATGCTAGCTGCTGTAGGCAAGTGGAAGGGCATTTACTCAGCGGCCTTGGCTTTTGCAGGGAATAGTGGGGAGAGAAATTGACTCGGAAGAGGATCCTTTAAGCAGGAATCTGTAGAAAAGACAGGAGACAGGTTGCTGCAGTACACTGTGCAGCCTGGTTGCTGCAAATCAGATTGCTAATTACCAAGCGACAGAGAGAGTACCATACGGCTGCACCGTAACCTGCCGCAGCTGGGGCAGCCTTTATCTTCGGTTCCGCGTACTTAAATGTTGTTTAATAGGAGGTCTTCACTGAAAGCAGAAAATGTCTATGTAAAAGTAGAGAACAGACATGTTAGCTTAAAATTCTTGCCCCATTATGTGTGTTTACGTGCACATGTTCGTGACTTCGAGCTCCCTTGAGTGTTTCTAAGACAGCTCCCCCCGTTCATAGGCACAGTATGTAAATTTCACCTTCCTTTTCTCTTGCTTCAGGGGACTGTGCTTGACTGGAAAGTTGGAAATAAAACTCCTAAACCTAAATGTGAACCCAGCAATGAATTGCATATCTACCAGGAAAGAACAACTTCTTTTGTTGCCAACAAATACTATTTTTATGAGGCACACATGAAGCAAAAGAGAAGAAAATATAAGTTACTTTAAACAATATGCTCTGTATGTGTCCTTCTGTAATTCATGGCACACTTTTTCTTCACATTTTTCCATATCTTACCGGGCAGTTCTTTTTTCTACATCTCAGAAAGCTGGTTTCCCCTGACCTTACTTAATTGCACCCCCACTCTGCACAGTGGCAGGATTAACGGAACATTTTTTACATTAACTGGATTACATTACATTAGCTGACACTGTTAAATATGAGACCTGTTTTAATAATACTGATGATTAGCAAACCTCTGAAAGTTTGGAGATTAACACTGGAAGCTTATCTAAATTTCCTAATCCCAAGACAGCAAAAAAGACAGCTTATTTTCTGCAAAGGGCAGGTTTGGAAGACTCATGACGGTGGGCATAGCAGGTACTCAGCAGTGGTGACTCTGCATAGAGGATAGATTAGAAGCTTTGGAGAAAGGAAGATGTTCATTCTTTGCATTTTTGACAGGTTTTCCRATCTGTAGAAGACTAAATTCCTTCTTAAATTTCCCAGTTAAGTTTTAAGTTCCCCAGTTACCTATGATAGGACCCCACCTAGGACCTTTATGGGTCTTGTGTTGTATGGAAATATAGGCCCAGATAGCTAGTGTCATGTCAAAGSTAAAAAATAACTTACTATGGAAAAAATATATATGCATTTTAAATCCCTTATTTTAAGCATTGAACCTTTATCTGATGCTTTCTCAGTCATTAGAAATCCTTGGGCTAATACTACATACTGTAATGGGTTTTGTTCTTAAGTTTGCTCATCAAGTAAATGAAAAAGCTTTCTAAGGGTAACCTACAGAATTTGCTTTAGAGATATTTATTCAAAAATACGATGAATTGAGTATAATAATCTGTCTGTAGTGTGTGTAGCATCCTAAATACTTTTCGCATATAAAAGAGAGAATGTCACTGGATTTAGTTGAAGTTCTTTTCTAGATGCTCTTTTTAATTTAGGAAATATGAGGTCAATATTAGTTAATTCATTAATAACTTTCAGTTTTTCTTTTGATCTTTTTAAGATATGTGTAGTTTAAAGAGTGCAGAACTGTCATAGGCTTTTTTTTTAATATCCTTTCATTGCTGCTGATTTTTTGTGTAGCTGCAGCCATCTCTCTTTTCATTTTCTTTAACCAAGGAAAGGATTTTTCTACCCCCTGTACCTAGGAATTAGTTAGCCAATAACTGTAGAGTATTTTCAATTTGGAAAAAAAATGTATAAGTGCTATTAGGCTTATGAGTGCTTTTAGACTTTTCTTTACATTGACAAGGCAACTGACAAGAAGAACATCTTTGAAAAGAAAACAACATGGAAGAATAAAGAAGAAATCACGACCACTGACAATGTAAAACCCTGCTACAGTATGCAAATATCTATAAAAGTCTAGATAAATTGTTATAGACTATAAATTTAGACTATATATCTTTATGTTCCTCTTCAAGATGGAATAGATAATTAGAATCCTGCAATATCTCAAACTGAACAGACAGCAGTGAACTGTGTTTCTGTATTGAAAAGTATATAAGCAACTTAAAATGTCAGAGAGAAAAGTGCTGAGAGAAGTTTTAGTTACTCTAGAGATTTGGGTTGCAGATTGGATACTTCCAAAGCAAGATTCCAAAAATAGAAAACATGCAGAAACCAGGACCTAGCAGTTCAGAGCAGAAGAAAGCAATTACCCCATAAGGAGGAAGTGAAAGAACCGCTAAGGGAAGTGACTTAGAAGATCCTTCTGAAGGAAAAAAGAAAAGAAATGTGAATTATGTGATTTAATGATATAATACTAGTGCACTATTTCACAGACCTAACTTTAAAGGCATAGGTATCATTGTTACAGGCATCGGCACTTTAGATCCAAGTTTGAGTTCCAGTAACTATACAGAAGGCAGGCTTGGAAGGACATGRCTGTCACGCCAAGTCCTGCCTGGGCAGCTTAAGCAACAACCCCACAGGTAACAGGACCTGGCACGTACTGGGGGGAGTCAGATTTGTTTCAAGAAGGAAAGTTCTGGAGTGAAGAGGAAAGAAAAATTGTGGCTCAGTCTTTTGCTCTGTGGTCACTTCTTGTTTATTTGCTGTACAGTCATGTCAAAGTGGACAGCAGGTTAGTGTAGTGGTGCTGGGAGTTGCATGAGGATTGACTTTTTCTTGTCTCTAGAGACAAGTCGTACTGAATGAGGTTGGTTCATGTTGATAAGGAGTGTTTCTCCCTTTTTTTTCCTACCTGCTTTGTGGCTAAACAGTTTTCCTAAAGTCTAGGACTGTATGTCTAGCACTTTTCACAAGTGCTACCTTTATTTACATTGAAAATGTTGTATAAAAACAGACTTTCCAAGACACCTCCTCTGTTCTATGCTACAGTTCTTGTCAGAACAGACATCAAGATAACTACAAAATGCTGTTTCTGTGGAGACTGGCAGTAATCAAAGGCTTATTATTTTGAGAGTGAATAGAAATACAGTAGAATGTTCCCATTTTAAGGTGAAAATGTAGATTATTGCCATCTCATGCTGCCACAATTTTTGCCACTCATTGCAAAAGTTATCTGCAATAATAAATCTACAAAGAAGGCTCAAGCTGTGCTCTTTCTGTGCTTGTTCAGGGTAAGACAGAAGAGATGCTTTTTTTTGATTTTTTTTTGTTTTGTTTTTTCCCCCCTCCTAAGTTTCTAGCTACTACCAAGCATGATCCACCCTGCTACAAACTATTATCAGGCCTTTTCCATGCAGTCGCAAAGTGCCATATTTGAAACCACCAGTCTAAAACTGTTTGCAGCCGACCGGTTCTCACATGTATATGAGATGGCCAGCTTTTCTAAAACTGCTGAACATTGAAGAAAAGTATTTTGTTTCTCTGTTCTACGCATCTAAATATAAAGACACAAAACCAAAGAGTAGTACTTAATTTTGCACAGTGTAAATGTGTTTTTTTCTTGCTAATACTATTTGATTTTACTTAGTAGCTCTGGGTCAGCTGTATAGTTCCTAGTAGTTATATTTAGAAAAAATATCTGTAGAACCTGCATTCTGGCTTATGAAGTAGAAAATATATGTATATATTTTACCCTGTAATTACTAGTACTGTGGTGGTGCTAGTATGGTTCCATGCAAATCTATAGATGGAGTTTTCACACTAGAAAGATCATCAAATGTGACCAGCTTTTTAATAGGAGTTCAAAGATTTCCACCCAATAATGTCTGTATGAAGATCACAAATGTTAAATCATTGAATTGCCAGGATCTATACATGATCTGTACATAATCTAGTATTTCCTTTTAATTAAAAGGTCAACAGACGTGATAGAATGCAAGAATATTTACTTGATATTCATACTCTGAAACCCTCCACCAAAACTTTATTAAAATATTGTATAGAGAGGTTCCTAGTGCATTATTATGTAAACTTCATRATCTAATTTAAATGTCAGACTCTGGCATGAATCCCTTGTTTTGTTTTCTTCCATTTCATATTTTGTGAATTAGGCAATAAAAAAAACTCTTTTATTTCTATAGGGAGAAGTGTTTTATAGTGGAACATTTTGTTTAGGTAAGAATTTGTTGTCATTTTTCCTGTTTTCTTTTGTAATTAGAGGCATTTATATTGCTTCATGACTGAATTAAAGAAGTCTCTAAGTATGTAAGCTGCTAAGTTTGTGATGCTCCTCAGCTCCTGTGGAAATTTGTGCTATGACAGAAATCTTGTTCTTGCCTTTAAATTCTTTCTAGAAAATTCAGCAGTGGCAGAACCATTAATTTTGGTCAAGTTGCTGATGTCAGTCTCCATTTTAGACAGTGAAGCAACCAAAAGAGATGAAGTCTGAGGTGCTTGAATGCTTTGCAACAGAGACTAATAGCTTGAACATGCTTTAGTGTAACACCTGAAGCTCCTCTGAGGAGAAGAGGCTGGGCATCTCTTGATAAAATCCAATGATTTATTAATGAGTGATGCTGAAGGTATATGTAGCTGGCCATCCTCAGTGACAAGGTGACAAAGCTGTCTGTGACAGCAAACAGCGCAGTAAATATTTCTGTTTGCAGATACCAGAGTGTTAAAGCTGAGCTTTGCAGAAGGGCACAAGAATATACTCAATATGTGGATTGTATCTACTAGGATGCGATTCCTACCTGCCATCAATGTTCACTATACCCTTACTGTAGCTCTTCTGTGTGCTTTCTTCACCCTTCATTATTAGTAAAGGGAAAGTGTAGGTGAATAGTTTTCCAGAAATTAATTATGACACTTGAAATGTGTAGTGTGTTCAGGATCATCCTGGTTTTATGTCTTTTATATCTATATATATATAACACATATATATATTATCAGTGAGTGTGTGCGCATGTGTCATTTTCTTTATAAGAATTGTTAAATCTTCTTGTTCATTTAATTATTGTGATGGGTAATTTTTTTTTTTCCTTTTAATGTCATTTATTTACTTCTCAAGCAATTAATTTTAGGTTTGTCAGGCATTGCACTTTATTTTTAAGGATGGATGAATTGATACATTTTTTCCTTTTTTCTGATATTTCTGTTTTCTCTGTGACTTTTCCATACTGAGTTCAGAGCTCAGGTAACTAATATCTAATTGCCTTAGCACTATGCAATTCATTTAGTTCAGATTTACTAATTTGTAGAAATCAGATTTTCTCCATCTTCTCCAGTTGTTTTCCTCTTCCCTGTTTTTTTTCTTTTTTTGTACACTACTAGTTTCTSTGCCATAAATACGAAGTTTTCAATTTTGTGAACTGAAGCTCTGTAGTCTATGGACAGTCTACACCCATAGCCTATGGCTGTTTTGCAGTTGAACACTCAAAGCTCATTACAGTGGTTTTAGAAATATACTTCTGGCTTGTTGTCAGTTGTATTCCTAAAAGTTAATCTAAGGAGAGTTTCCAGTGTGAACTGAAGGAAGGAGAGTGGAAATTAATGAAAATCCTCAGTTTGAAATCAGTAAAAGTGGAAGTATTCTGACTTAATAAGATTCACAATCATTAGGCCTTTGAGAAAGACACATGTGGATTGACTTGATCTGTTTTGAACCTGTATGTAGTGACAGCCATGTCAGGCTAAAGATGACCTGGGAACGAACAGACAGGATGTGTTTTAGGCCTGTGAGGGTCCAGGACGGATGAGCAGTTAGTAAGACACGCTCACGTGTACATGCTCTTTACTGGTTTAAAGCATATGCTGGCTGAATAAATAGTGCTTTGCTTTAGAAGAGCTCCTGGTCCTGGGCTAGCCCCGTCGCTGGCCCTGAAAGAATAAGCAGCAGCTGCTTGATTCAAGTGAGGCCCACCGAGGTAAAGGCAAGGAGCTGCAGTGGTCTGCAGCAATGTGCCTCTGGTCAGGGAGACAGTTTGGGGATTGCACCTCAGGAGAGATGACGGAAAAGCCTGTGGCTTCCTTACAATGCCGTGGAGGAGACAACCCCAGGGGAAGGGCTGTGGAGGAACGCATAACTGGGGACAGGTAGAGCTTTGCGATCACCTGCRTCCTGCAAGGCAGAGTGTGGGGGATATGTCGGAGGTGGGTGGCATCCCCTACTGTCTGTCCTCCCTCACCCTGTTTATCTCCCCCAGGCAGATAGTCCTAAGTAGGTTGCCAAGGGGTGCTGGTGAGAAAGAGCCCTTTCTGATATCCCAAATGTCCAATAACACCATTCCAAAGATTGCTTTTATCTCTCACTCAGCACACCACTTGGTTTCCTACAATCTTAGTAATTTGTGTATTACCTAGTCTCACTGGAGGAGCATGTAAAATATTTATGAATGTCAAGAAAAAATTAGAAGATGTATTTTATAAGTACTGCAATATTATCTGTGCAGTGGAAACTTACCTTTTTCCTTAGAATAGTGCAAAATATTGCAGTTTAAGTGAAACCAATGGTGAGGAAATTTCCCTTTCTACTGTCAGTATTTTCATAGAAAAAAAATGTTCTTTATTCCTCAGAGACATTGTTTAATTTTATAAAATTCCTAGTATATTATTACAACTTTGTTTTTGAGGGATAATCTTGTTATTTTTAAGGGAAGTTAATTGTTTAGCAGGTAAAAAGCACCAGATTGGAAAGAGTGGAAGCTAAATTCCTCTCAGTGTAAGCCTTGTATGGCACAAGAGATACAAGGCAATTCTCATTAAGGTACTCTTCCAAATTACTCTGTTCCAGAAGGGCCCCATTTTGGGGTCCGTGGAATACTGTGGCTTCCTCTGTATATACTGGTTAAAAACATCTGGGACCAATCTCTAGCACTAAAGTCAATAGCCTAGAAATGATCAATATCCATATCCAATATTGTAAACTCTCCTACCCTCCAGAGATGGGGGCCACACAGAAACTGACTCCTAGGAATTATCCCTGCCCATGCTAACTCCTCAACTGTACCCAGTTTCAGTGCCAGGAACATTCACTGATGTTTAATTTGCAGCTCGGGACACACTCTCTAAGGCTAGGCAATCAAGGGCAAGGCATGTGGTAGCAGTACAAGTTGGGATGGTTCTTTCTGTGAAAGAGATGGGTTTTAATCACTGCCATTCCTCCTTGTGCAGGCAGTGTTTCAGGCTTGTCCATGGATCTGTAAATGAAAAATCCTGTGAAAATCTTTTTATGAATTTATATTATAAAAGGAAGTTTTGCCTGAAAAGAGATTATTATTTTATAAAGTAGGATATTTTTTGAACCTTGCTCATTGTATTCRGTTTTCTTGATTTGAGATTTTTCTCCTTGCAAAATAATTAAAAATGAAATGACAGAAAAGAAGGAGTTAAAATTTTTCATGAATTAACACATATTACAGAGAAAAAAAGTCCAATTATATCACTTAAGAGGATTTATGTCTCACTAGTTAATTTTTAGTGGTAGACTTGTATAAATTGGAACATAACACACAACTAGCTATATTAAAATGTCCTGTAAATACCATATCATGGGCTGACTCCCACAAAGGGTAAAAATTACTAAGTAGAAAATATGAGATATTCTACAGTGATTAAATAAGGATATCTGAGCTTCCTACACTGGACTGAAACACCAGCTTGTTTGATTTGTAGCCCAACACAGCAAAAGGTTCTTACACAGTTCCACAAAACTAACAAATATATTTGTGCAATTATGTTTGCCAATCTAAAATCACCATGTGGTGCTAAGATAGGAAATACAAGTAAAATAGTATTTGTGAAAGAACTTCTATTCCCTTCTGGAATTTCAAGATTTCTTGTTTTCCTAATGCCTCATCCTAGCAAAGTGTTTATAAATTCATATGCACCTGATTTTTCTGTACTTCATTATGACTGTTTTTCTAGCGTTTCCTAGAAAGATATTTCTTGAATATTGAGCTGTTTTATATACCTGTTTTATATGAGTGCAGATAGGTGTCTAGTTAATATCCTCAGAGCATAAGTTGATTTGGCCTGGTGTCCAATATAAGTATAGAAAGTTGTTCCTTTGCCTATCATTTCAGAGGCAGGGGAGGGATTCTGCTCCTCAGAAAAYAGCAGTTCATCTCTAGCAAAACTAATAGCATGAAAAGATGAGCAAATTAGTCTTTGTTTGCAAGCTAAATTGCTTAGATTTGCCAGTCTCCAGAGAGTGTATGGCAATGCCATCAGGACTGAGGCTCTATGCGATCACGTTGACAGTTGTTGGTGTGGCACTTCCGTCGTGCCTCTGAACAGGGAAACTCTTGTGAATCCAGTCAGGTAGTTCACCCACACTGTTTCTCTTTGTACTGTTTTTAGTACAATTTCCCACACAAAGTGTGCCTTTGCACAGTCATGTTGCTCAGTATGGGACACAGGAACTTTTGATACCATTGGCAAGTTTCTGTGGAATATGACAGAGGTATAAAAGTCTCAAAGATCATCGGGGTCCTAAATCCCCATGTAAAAATCAGTGGGTGGCTACAGCAGAGATACTCAGGTGCCCCTGTACATCCCGTTAGCAGCAGCTGCCTGGTCGGTCGAGTCATGTAGCAGCTGAACACTCAGCACTCCAGACCTGTCGTCTCTTGCCCAGCAAAGATGTCATAATGAAAACAGTAGAACTGATATGAAAGTGTGGTGACAGACAGAATGGATATATGTGAAGCAAAGCTTCATTGGTTTGGTTGCCCATGAGCGAGTTACTTCAAGAATGTTCAACATTGTCCTCTAGAGAAATATCTTTTGCTGTAATGTTATCCCTATTTCATCTCTTCAAGACATTTTTGTTTAATGCTTTTATACGGTAAATAAATATATATTTTTTCAAACTGAGACAGACCTTGAAACATAATGTATCTTTTTATAGAATTATTCACCCACTCAGAAGAGAACAATTTATGAACATGGAGTTTAAAATACAGCTTCATGCTGTACCAATTTAACTCAACACATCTCCTGCATTAATAACTTTAACACATGGAAGTAGACCTAAAAGAATTTAAGATTATGCAGTCGAAAAATGTGTGCACTTAAGCCTGAGATACCAGAAATCAGATAAAATCTCTAGAAGGTCTGGGAAGTAGATTTCATTAGGTAACAAGTGATAAGTAGACTTCAAACTGTTGCCAAAAAAGGAATCTGGTGTAACTACAGATCCTTGTGTCAACAAGGCCCTACTGATTTGGGTATTATTCATCCTAAGGGGAGGTAATAGGGCCTGGCTTAACGTCAAGGCATTCGTTTAACTCTCTAATGATTAGATGAGCTAAGAAACAGCACATTTCCAAGCCTCTTTTCTTCTACTATTGCTTCTTCGTTTCTGCACGATACTGGTTATCTTGATTCCTCTGGCAGAGGATAGCTTAAAAGCATTTTTCACTAATAGGAATTCCCTCATTCAGGACTTGTCTTGAATGCTGCAGCAAGGTTGTCTGCTCCTTGCTAAAGGGTAAATTAGGAGGGTAAAACAGGACACCACTTTTCTCACATAAGAGTTTACTATCTTTTTCCTTCACCTTGCCAAAGACATATTCTTTCTCAAGTAACAGAAATCCAATTTGAAAATCTGTTTAGCTGACCCTTGACTTTCTGTGGTTGCCGACTTCTGTTGAGGTGGTCTGCGCTTGTCTAGTACTTGTTTGGAAGAATACTACTACCAAACTGTTTCTGTGATGAAGTGATAACTATAATATAGTGATAAGTCCTTTCCTGAAGAGCCGTCATGAGCAGAGACAAACCAGTAGAGATTGGAAGGTAATTAGATGTTTAACTCCTGCATGGATGAAGGGATACACACTTCAGCAGCTGGTTACTTGTAACTGACTTTATAATCAGACAATTTGAACAAGAGCTTAATTTATCTGAACCCTAAAATCGCTGTATTTCATAGTCTATACCACATAAAAATATTGAGAACAAATTTCTTTTTATCTAATGAACAAAATTCAGTCAGAAGAGGAAACAACTTTGGATGCTTGTCAAGTTGTCTCTGTCAGGTCCCAGTTTTTAAAATATTGGCTTATATGAAGAGGGCTAGTCCATCAGTTAGCTGCTTGTCTTTGGTGTGTAATTCAGGAGGTAAGACAGGATCTGTTGCCTATAAGCACATAGTGGCACAGAGATAGCTATCAGCATGTAAATTATAGCTGAAGGATGCATTCACACATGCTAGAGTTTATTAGGCTATAATATATAAGCCGGACACTGCTCTTATTTTCAGAACCTCTCTGGAGCTGACTTTTTTTTTTTTTTTTCTGTTGAGATTATGAAATATTTAGAAAGTGTGCCATTTCTCTCTTTTTTTTTTTTTTTTTTTTCCCCCTGAACTCTGTAATCTTCTGTGTTATGTCTAAGGCTGAAGGGAGAACACTGGGCCTCAGTGTGAAAGGGGCTGGTTTTAAGCAATGTTTTAGACTCTGGCTGATAGTGGAAACAAAAGCAGTTGGCATCAATCCTTTCCTCTAAGGCTAAGACTAGTAGTTCACATTTCTTTTCCTTATCTACAAGCAATTTATGACTGTTTCTTTCAGTATGTTCTAAAATGTGTTACAATTTATAGTAAAGATATGCTCAGGCATATTTGTATTTTTTATTCTTTTTTAACATATTATGAGTACCACTTGATTTTAAAAAAGAAAGCAAGAATCCTGCCAAGTCTTCAGGTAATCTCTAATACCTGCATCATATGCAGTTATGTTGATGTTATATGTCACCTGCTAACTGGTGCAAATCAGTTACTTAAGGTATATATAACTAAAAAACAACCAAGTTTTGAACAAGAAGTGGATGTAATCTATCATATACCTCACTCACTGGTGACGTCATTAATTGGAAATTCTCCTCAGCTGGATTTTAGAACATATTGTGTATTTGGATAAAAATATGCTTATTTTAAACTATGAGACAATCTAGTGAGCAGATAATCACCCTTTAGGCAAGTTTGATATATGATTATTATTTAAGAACAGGTTATCCTTTCTTGGCACAGATATAAACTTCTTTTCAGAGAAAGTCCAGAGAGCTGGATGAAAAATAGAAGTGTAAAAGTATGATTATGGCTATTTTTTTAAAAAGAGGTTGTACCTAGAGCACAGAGAGAAAGTGAATGGGGTTTGTGGATAGCTGCTGAAGGAAAAATGACCATGCACAAGTTGYCTCTTGTAGATGTCACTGTGGAAACAGGGAGAATCAGGTTATCGGAATGGAACAATTCCTTGGGAAGAGATCTACTTCCTTGGGCACCTGGCAAAAAGTGAATCATGGTTCTGGAAGAAAGGGAGAGAAAATGCTTATTTATTTGTAATAAAAAAAGAGAGAAAAGATAAGAGATACATAGGAAAATAATCATGGTAGGACTTGAAAACGCTTAAAATGGATTATGATATGAGAAGGGCTGGAGGTGGAGGAAGCCTAAGTTGTGTGTCTATAAAGCATATATGCTGAAGTTGTGAAAAGGGAGACCAAGATAAACCTTTTAAAGGAACAGGTAAAAGAAAAAACAATCAGACATGAGTGCTGTAGTTCCAGCACTGGACTTTGTGTGTGAGACTAATTTAATGTGGTCTTTGGCCTGCTTGCACTTAACCTTTGTCTGCAGGTCCTATTATTAAGAGCTGTCTAGATAGTGTTCTCTGGGTTCAGTACCTAAACTCTCAAGTATTGAAACAGGCGAAGTAGTGGCTCTTAATGTCTGAATTTCAAAAATTGCCATTCCTGTCTCACAAAGACTCAGACCTGAAGCATTTTATCAAGGTTTATGCTGAGGTTTTATGATTTATTTTAATGCTGTTTTCGGCTTAGAGGCATCTTGGTGGCATATGGTGATTCATAAAATTTAGTTTAAGTGAGGTGTTGAAGTAATCTGAACATAGGAGTATTTCGTTCTAACACACTAAAGTCAAATGCAGGTTATGCTCTCAGTTAAATTTAACCTTGGATAACAGTTATAAATGTGAGATATCCCTTTCTTAGATCAGTAACATACAGTGCATTTCTTAGTTTCAACAAGTTATGGTGTTTTCTATTATGCTAATATATAAGAAAAACTTTCCCTGGCTTAGATACACTTTAGGGCTTCTGCTAACAGAAATTGAACTTGATGCCTAAAATTTGTCTACTGAAGGACCCTTAACTTATAATTTCTCAGTCCTGAGTGGAATAAAAACCATCCATCTTTGGGAAAACCCCAGAAATGTGCTGTTTCTTGCAGTGTCCCAAGATTGGAAGAATGGGAATTCTGTAGCTGAATGGAATGCAGTTATTGTTGAAGGGAAAGCTTGAAATAGGTGATTTAGGTACTGTTCTCTAGCTAGTAAGCACAAAAATGGATATTTTAGCAATGGGAGAGACTACTGAGGCAATTGAAATCGCAGTTTTGCTACTGTCAAAGGCATGAAGTTGAGATGAAGGTCCTGAATCGGCAAGATAGGCATTTTTGCTGTTCAGGACCTGAATGCTCTAAATCTTGCCAGTGCATAGTATTGAAGTGAATCCTTGTCCTTGCAGTTAATGTACAAGTAGAGGAAGAGAATTGCACGTTTAAGTTGAAATGTTGCAGGGGAGTCTTCCAAAATAGTTTCAAAGGAGGTCACAAGTTTGCTTGAACTGGCCCTCACTTAGATAAAAGATGCTGCTGCTTACACTTACACACTGCGTAAGTCAAAACTATCAGGCTGAGAATTGTTTTAAAATAACCTTTATTTATTAAAAAGTTATATCTTCTTTGCTTCCCTCCTGGAAATCAGAAAAATCATTATTATCCTGAATATTGCAGAGTATTAAAATACTTAATCCCTAGAAAAATCAAGGAATTAGCTGAAGTACCTGATGCCAATTTTGTTCACTATCTTCAAATATCATCATCTCTACAATTTAAAATGTTACATTAATTTCACATATGTTCTTTTAAATGATCAGTTGTGCCATTTTTAAAATGTGAACTGCACCAGTCTATCAGGGTAGATGAGAACATTTGGAGCCCACCACCAAGAATTCAAGTTTTAAGCAGTATATTCTGCTGAAGTATATCCTGGAATATACTTTGCAAGGGGGATTCCACAAATGGTGTGGATGATATGATGAACCAGAATACCTGATTTTTATGTGATCCATATGGTCCTCCCTTTTTTAACAAGGTATCTATTTTTTTTCATTAGTTGAATCGCTCCACTTTGCTTGGGTGAACCTTTGAAGTTCAAAGTGTGTCACCGTCTGTGTGTCAGATGCATGACGGGTGGGAGAGGTAAGGGTTTTAAYTTCAAAGAGCAGTCCAAGGAAAGACTAGTTGGGGCAGAACAACAGAAATCCAGAAGAAAACAGCTCATTTTCCCTGAGGGGGACAGAAAACTTTTCCAAGGGAGAGTTCTTCTTCAGCTTTTTTTAATCTGTGGGCAGAAAAATTATATCCAAAGAAATATCAGTGACAACAAAGGCTCAGACAACAAGTTATGGTAAGTGATATTGTTCGAACTGTAATTTTAGACAGCCTATGAAATGTTTCAGATTCTGTAGTTCTTATACCTATGCAGCTTCCCATAAAATAAGAGGAACTATTATATGAAAAACTGTAAGAGCAGATCTTGTTATTTGGGAAATGCATTTTCTTAGCAATTTTGTTCATTGACAGTCAGTATACCCTATATTAATCTTATTCCTAGAGCACAATCTTTGAAGTATTATATGAAATGAACAACACTGAACAACAAATAAATGAAGACTGGATATGAACCCACAAATATAACTAGATAGACACCATTTCTGCCAAAATACTTATTCCTGATCTTCAACTTCTTTTGTGTGTTTGATCTACGTACCAAGAAGTGAGAAGCTAATTAACATAATCTTCTTCTAAACTGTCATTCACTTTTCTCCCAGAAGTTGTACCCAAGAAGGTTGTAATGAGCTTCTAAATCACAAACAATGCTGATCCCTTTTTTTTTTTTTTAACCCTTCCAACAAAAGTGCCAATGGGAAGCAGAATCACTGAATTTCGATTTAGTGATTTTGATAGATAATGTCTTCTAAACTCCTTTTGTAGATGTATTTAGACATTTTTGGATTAATGTGAATGTCTCATCAAGTACCCTTGCCTACAGGAGATAACATCTAAACTTCATGTCAGGAGTCTGGTCTAGATTCTCAGCTTAAGTATTTTGGATCAGTCTAAGTGTCCACAAGGCCATTTGTGCAGACTGAACTGAGCATTAGGCTGCCATGAAATGCTGAAAACTCTGTATATTTGCTCAGACACATCTAACTTGCACCTTGTTTATACACTTTTTATCTTCTTTTTTCTTTTTCTTTTTTTTTTTTTTTTTTATCTACCACTTTGAAATGAGGACCCAAGTAAGTGACTAATTTGTTATTGGTTATGTGGGATTCAATGTTATTGTTAATCACATGTCAACTCTCAGCCTCCATTCACTTGTGTTAGAGTCGTGCTTCGACTTAGGCATGTTTAGCTTGTGAGGACTGTCAGAGTCACAGCCTGTGACTGAGCTATGTATGATTCTGCACACATGGTGAGCACAGCATCTGCAAATGTAAAAATATATCAAAATGTTAAAAATACTGCACTGAGATAGTTGTTCTCTCTGATTTTCAAAAGTCAGTTCCAATAACAGTGCATTACCAGTATAGAGTTTGAAATGAAGGTAATTAAACATGCCCTAATTTCTGATTGTAACTGATGATAGATAATAAGGAAATAGTTTGATGAGTTTCAGATCCAGGTTTAGGTCTAGGTTTGTATTTGGTCAAGCACTTCCTCCATGTTATCAGACCATAAGCAAAACAGCTTAGGTTTCTGTTTTTCTTTGACTGCATCAGTGCTGCTCTCAGAAACAGCCTCTAGTGTGACCTTTCTGTCCTTCTGCTCATGCTGAGCCTGTCTTGAAGCGTGTTAACTTCACAGGTGTGTCTGGGTACAGGAGGTCCTTTAGTGCTTTGCGGGTTACTTCTTACTTGAGGTCTTCTGTACGCTCTTGCAATCTGTATGGCAAATGCTATCTCCAGAGAGACCTAGGGACTTCCTTTAGTATGTGTTAAATTGTGTGAATAAACAATGTGTTTCAAGCCTGGCAAATACCAAGTTCCAAAGCAATTGCTTAGATATGTTCACTTGCAGTATATAGATCAGAAATCAATAGTTTCTGACCAGGAACCTTGGAGCGTTTTGGTGAAGTGTTCGCCATGGACTGCTATTTCAGGATAAATGCTACTCTGCTGCATGTGTGTTCTTTTTATTAACAGTCTCAAAGTCTGTGTGAACACGATGCTTCTAGATTAAGGATCTACCTGTTCAAATACTGGAGATACAGCTCAAGAAGCAGTGATTAGAAGTTAACAGACATTGCAATAGCTCTTTGTATATTATCACCAACTTGCTGAGCCAGCTTTGCATATGAACAAAAAAAGGAGCACAACCAGTGACTGAGCTTTGCAGCACTGACACCTAAAAATGTACTTATTGTAATATAATATATTGAATAATATGTTCACATATTACTAATATATGAATTTAGAATTACAAGAGTACAGGTTCTGAAAAAGCAAGTCCACAATCTTTGATTTTGTAACACAAGTCTTTTTTTCTTTAAAGAAAAGAAGATTTATAGAAACACATAATGAGTCAACTTTCTTTCAGAGGCATTTATTTCTGCAGCAGTTCAACAGCTTTGATTTTTCTGTGGCTAAGAGAAACTGTTTCTAAATATAAAACCACTGGAAGTATTCTTGTCTCACTGACTTATTATAGCTAAATTCTTATTGTTGTTATTACCAGCCTTGATTTCTCATTTCTTTCAAGAGTTAAAAATAATGAAAATGTGTACGTGCGGTTGAGGTAAGACTTTGATGAAAATGACATAAGGGTGAAAACTCAGTCCCGTGATACATCTTGGTTTGATGTAAGACTGTGTGAGTATGTTTATTTCATGATTGCTCTATCATGAAATAATTTTGAGAAATTGTCTGTATCCGTTAGTACTTTTCATTGTGCTCTAAGTGTGTGTGAAATCCGCACCTCTTGATGGATGTAGTTTGGTAAAAGAGCAACTTAATATGTCTTAGGACATATGAAAATAGGTCCTAAGGTTAGGACACCAATATTAATTTTAAATGCAGTATACTCAAATTATTATTTTTCTGTTTATCAGCACTAATAAGAGTAACAGAAAGAGGGGAAATGTGAATGGAGTTACTGACACATCTTAGAGTTTGGATTTGCATAAGTGTGTATGCACTGTGCCTTGCTGTGAGATTACTTGAGGATTATTTAAAAAATATTGGTACAAAATGGTATACTTTGTTAAAAAGATTTTGTATTGCAGCTCAGCAGAATCTAAAGCTAGAATATGTTGCTGTGGATGGCACTCAAACTTAGGAGTTAGGAAGTTTGAGGGGTTTGTTGAAACAGCTGGCAAATCAGCAGGAAAATGCTGATTTTGAAAAACTATTATTTTTCCAGAGAATCAGATCTATTAAGCAACATTATTATAGATGAAGACAAAAAAACACATTAAAACAGCGTTAACTGTGAAGCAAAAAATTGAGAAAACCAACAATTTTGACTTAAAGCTGGCCTGAGCCAGAGATGTGCTGCCTTCTAACGGCTCATGGATAGTGAATTATTGAAGGTCAGTACCCTTGTGATCCTTTGCAAATATGCTGCAATACTGTTTTTATTTGAACCACTCTGATACAGTTCATTCAGAAAATATATCTCCAGTCATTGCAGTGCACGTAGCTTAGAAAAATATTTGTATTTAGCTGACCAATTTAGCTCCTGATAGCATGTGCTAATTTTAAAATGTTTCTTGCTTGTCCCGTTTCTAGTATCAGTGGTCATAGTGGTGAACAGGCAAAGTTTAGAATTGAATCATTTTTTTATACACTTCTAAGGACAAATAAAATTCGAGTGAGTTGTACAGAATCTAGTAATTGCACAGTTTTATGATGCTGAAGAATTTTGGCGGTGGAGGAAGGGCTTATTTATGTCATACTCCATTTTTTTTCTTTGTGCTCGATATCAGTAATATGCCACTGAAAAATATGGAGAGCTCTTTTTGTTGTTTTTGTTTATTTTTTGCCAAAGAGAGTAACAGTTCAAAGACTCACAGCTCAGAATCCAATACATTGGAACAGACAGTACTGCTGGAATACATTCTCTCCTAATGCTTTGAAAGGTCTTTGACTTCCATATGGAACAGCCAAAGGTGCATTAAGGTTCTTGATCTGATTTCTTGTCTCAGCACAGAAACCCTCTTAGTATTTAGTTCTTTATTAGTTCAGATCTATGGTCTCAAAGCAGAGTAGCTGAGCTTTTGATCTTTTATGCCAGATGAGGAAGTTCCAGTTTTACTGTTACTGCCATCTTTCACTATTGTTGTACTGCAATGGGATACCTAGAGATAAGTATTAAAATTAGTCACTGATTGTAATGTACTTTCTCTAGCTGGTAGATACAGGAACCAGCTACAAAAGGTCTTTGGCACTTCAAGTTGTTTTAGAATGAGTTTTCAAATTCCTAATTAAGATCTTTGGCCCTCCTATCAAAAGCTATAGATGCTTATAGAAAACCACAGGTACCTAAGATTTAAGCTGGAGTTTTCTGAAGAGAATAATTAAACGCACATTTCTGGGGACTAGTTTAATCAAAAAACATATAGGTTGTTCTAGGCAGGAGCACAGTCTGTAGAAGCTCCCTCCTTATTCAGTTTAGAATTTAAGACTCACTGAATCTAGAAGAGAGTCATCCTGTCTGTTTCTAATCTTTCTGATTGGGATGAGTGCCTGGGACCATCTTTAAAAAAAAAGTAAATATTCTCCCTCTGTCTTCTGTCAGCTTTACATCGGAAAAGCTTATCTTAATAGAGCAACACTGAGCATGAAGGATATTGGGAGAAAGAATCAAAGGAGAGGTGTAAAAGCTCCACTGGGGATCATTTCAAATCTTCACATGTCGGTGTACACACACAGACACGGCTGTGTATACCAGATATCACACCACTTGTTTGGCATGAGGACAGCCTGGCCTGCGGCAAAGGGAGCAYGGAGACTCTCCGTCTCACTTACGCCTGCCTTTCCTCTCCTTGCCCTAGGGACAGTGAATGTGGTTGGTGAGCTCAGGGACATGCTCTGCATTGCTGTTATCAGCAGTGATGGTGATTGCTCATTGCACATGAGAGGCAGAAGGAGAATTTTTGCAGYTTATTCCTTGGCAAAATATTTTGCAAGTTCTTGTCACAAGGGGTGAATGAGGTTACTGCATTTTGCGCTATCCTAGCGACTTCTTAAAGTTTTTTAAAAATGAATTTTGCATATATTGTTTTCAAATGAATTCATGCATGTGTTAGAAAGGAAGCAATGAGTACCACATGAATGGTAATTAGTAGTAATTCTTTAGTCAAATTAGTAGATTTTGAAAAAAATACTATTTTTATTTTTTGTAATAGTGTATCTAGTTCCCCTTAACTTTGATTGTGCATTTGGCTGTGTGCTGTAATAGCATTCAAGAGTCCTTTTTCAACATGCATTGAAATCATGTTGCCATTTAGAACTGAATCCCCACAGAGTTTGTTTGAAATTGTTTTACTCTGATAATGGCTTTATTAATGTGGTCTCAGTGGACTTGAAATGAGATTGTTTGACCATTGTAATGTGGTTTTCATAGGCTTGCAGTAAAATAATTTGCTCTTATAATGTGATTTCCATTAACTTGCACTAAAATCATTTCCCCATAGTAATGGGGTCCTCATGGATATCCACTTCAAGTGTTTTGCTTTCAAAATGGCACCATGGGCACTCTTGTGGTAAAGGACTCGGTGTAGTGACATAGTGTGGCTGCTTCGAAATCTGCTGTGTCAGACAAGGCCTGTGATATGAAGGTAATATTCAGCACCACAATTTGTCTGGTTTCAACAGCATTTTTTTGTAACTGCTTTGCTGTTTTCTCATTTTTTTTTTCAATTTGACACAATCGGGACAGCTCTGACTTGAGGAGTTTCCATCTAAATGTTTTGCTTGTTCAGCTGGTCTTGACTCTCCAGAAGGAACTACAAGAGACAGAAGAGTTTCAGCTAATTTTCGAACAGCGGTCATATCCAGGTCAGAGGTTTGACAGTTCTAAGGCAGTGTAGAGGTAGGGCAGTGCTGGGCTGCTAGGAACTGGAATGAAATGTAGTTGCTCTACAAGGTCATTATCCACTAATAGATAACAATTTGAAATAGTTGTATTCTTTCTTGTTCTTATGTAAACTGTGTACCAGGATCAAGAGAATGGGACTAGAAATGGGATATAATGGTTTTACTCCAACTAGGCATTCTCTCACTCTGGGAAAATTTTGTTCCTTTCCTTGTTCACACTGGAAATTTCCAACAGATATGTAATGTTTTTTCACCCCTCAATATATACGGAGAATATGACTGCTTATTTTTCCCTTCCTTTATTACCAGCTATTTTCCACACCCATCTCACAGACAGCACAAATGAGTATCTTCTGGTTCTCCTGGTAGCATTTAGGGGGGAGTTATCTTGTGAAAGTTCATTTCCTGCTTTGATGAATAACTTTACCTCTATCAAAGTTAGAAGCCAAGTAAAACTATCCCATAAATAGGATTATTTGAGAGATCATGATACTGTTCCTCACATTCTGTGATCATAGGGGTTTTCAGGACTGTCAGTATGGTACCTTTTCTAAATAACGGATTTACACTAAAAGTAATGTAATGTTTCACAGGCATTTAAAGTTTTCAGAATTCCACACAGTCCAGCTTGGAATTAAAGGTAGATTCAACAAGACATCTAGAATTCTCATGGTACTGGGCACTTCTGCACCGTTTCTAAACACCTTGTTTTACTGTCCAATTGGATCCAAAACAGAGAAAGTTGGATACTGAACCAGTATGCAAGCCATATTTGCATGGCTTGGGTTTGTAAGTGCCAAATGAAACTTATTTTGAGTCCTGAAATGGATATATATACATTACATTCTATTTCTGTAAGGAAAATAATCTTAAACATTGTAGGAAAGGGTCTGCAAATAAAAAACCTTTTTGCAAAGGTTTTCTACAGTAGCAGCACCTCCATTACAAATTAGAACCAAATAATCATTGAGTTCTTGTGTAACTAGAAAAAGCTGATTCATTTATTTATATGCATAAATCCTGCACTGAAGAAAGGTGAAAAGTCTGAGTTTAGAAGCTGATAGTCTGAGGAGAGAAATCTTCTTTGCTCTTAAGAAGATTTCTGTAAACCTCCATAAGCAAATGGAATATGGCATCTACATGTCTGAACTAAAGATGGGACTTTCTGTGTGATGGTAGTGTAAATGATACTGTGCTTGTTTTTGATTGCAGTTAGACTATTGTTGGTAGAAAGATGAAAAGGAGTAGGCAGGGTCTTCTTGGAATTAAATGCACAGAGAACTTCAGTTTTGACAAATATGAATTTTAATGCTGGTTATATTAAATTAATGAGTTGTTTAAATGGATGTTTCATTAATATCTCAATCTTGCACCCATATCCAGTAGAACAATATTTTGGGTGGGTAGGTGAAAATAAGTTTCCTGCCTCTTTATATTCATGAGTTGAAAAAACATTTTGGTGATGTTGCAGATCTGTCTAGAAGAAACTTAAATAAGCGCTTTAAAGCTGCATTACCATGTACAATAAATGAACAAGCTAGTAGGAGGAGCCTTATGCCTATAGGGGGGTGATTTGTGTTGTTAGTTGTGATAAAAGATCCTCTTTCAAGTTTTTGATAATGCAGAATATCCTGGATAGCTGAGGATACATAACAGCACAGCAGAGGAAGCTTGATGAAGTGCCGAGGATAACTAAGGGCAGAGAGCTTAAATGGTAGAGATGATTGTCCAGCTTTTAAGGCCAGGGTACATTAAGTAAGTTAATGTGGCTATCTGAGGACACTGAGCATGCCCAGTATGTGGCGATAGCTTTTTAAGGACTCAGAGCATGCTTTTGTGCACAGCTCCTTATGCCACATAATCCCTAAAGATGCCATTTTATGCCATCTGGCTTTTGTTGTTATTCCCAGTCAGCACTTCTAGATTGTTTTTTTTTTCTACTGTGAAACATATTTCCCTTTCATTTCAGAGTTATTTTTTATTTTGCTCAAAGCTTATTCTGCATACCAATAAATCAAACCACATTTGAGTGTATTGAAACTTTTTTTTTCTGCTAGAGGTGTCTGCAGTTCAACTTAACTGTCATGTAGTCACCTTTCCCACACTTGCCAAGTGACTTTTGTGACTTCTGGACATGTTCAGTGACCACTGATCTCTGAAAGAGCAGTGCATGTAATATACATCTGCTATCATAATGGAGCCCATAATTCTCCTCTTGCCATTTTTTCTGAATTTCTCAGTTTTACTTTCTCATTTTCACAGTCTGTGCATGTGCTTCTCAGCTTCTCAGCTATATTTTATGCGCCTTCCTGGTTGGGCCAGGAATGATGGGCATCCAAGCTAACAGGATTGAAGCACTTGGCCATAATCACCTCTCCTCAATTGGAGCTGACTGTCAAGGTGTATAACCTAACAGAATATAATGATTTTATATTTTGGTGCCTAAGTGGAAGCTTTCAACTCTAAATTGGGGAGTGCAGTTCTTCTGTAGTCTATCTGTGTGTGACCTGGGAGTCACAGAGTGGCCAGTGACCAGAGTAAGTGAGGAGCACTGTCCTGCAGGGCTAGAGACACAGAGCAATAAGATACAGTATCACTCTCCCTCAGTATTGCCCATTTGCATCCAATTAGGTTTCATGAGAAGCTCTTGTGCCAGCAGTCCAAACCAGAGGCCTCCATATACAGAAAGAAGATACAATTTAAAATGTGTCATGAGTGTTTGGCTGCTTGTTAGTGCCCCATATAAGCAGTCTGTTATGTTGAGTTTTTCTATTTAGACAGGGGTCAGGAAACTCAGCTTGACTGGACCATTAGATGCTGCTCATTGTGTGATGCAGCTGTTCATAAAAAAAGGATGACTGACATGGAAAGCATTATTAAACATTATTAATTTACCTCATTTTTGTGCTCAGTGACTTCTTAGCAAGCAAACAGAAAGCCATGCAAAATGTGAGAGCACAGGTGGGTGTGAATAGGGTTTATGCTACAAAGGCGCTGAGTGGCAGGAAGAAAGGTGATTTTTCTTTGCACTGCATTGTATCAGTGGGTGAATGGACCACTCTGAGCCTGTATGGTGATGAGCTTCTCTGCTCTCTGTTTAATTGGAATCTGCTAATTGAGGCAAGGGATGCTGTTGCTGGGTACAGCTCACAAAAGATATTTTATTTAAGCCTAGATATGTACCAAGGGAGAACCACATTCATACTCTTTCACCCTGCGCTCCAGTTGCTTAGTGACACAATATCCCTTTGTCCCCAGATGAGACTAGTGTGGAGTCGGAGGCTGGATCCACAGGCTTTTCCCTGGCCATCCCCTGCAGAGCAGCTGCGGCAGGAGGGCTGACCTGATCACGGCCACTAGCCCTGCAGCTCAGCGAGTAGCCAAGAGGAGAGCAGAGAGCATTTGCTACAGGAGGAAGGCTCTGGCCGACAGTTAGCAGAAGAGCACTTTTCAAAATTTGAATTTAGAGGTGGCTGAAATTCCTCTAAACTGTTACTGCTAATAAGCTGATTCCACTTTCCTTTTGGTTTTGCATATTTCTACTGTGTGCAGTTTTCTAGGCCATATAAATATTAAAGCTAGTACCTGTAAGAATCACCAAGAATATTTTCTCCCCTTGATAGACAACCTCACTAAGGATAGTAGATATAATAAGATCCTACATAACCCCATATTTGATGGGGAGTTATTGTTGCTGTGGGTTTTGTCAGTCTTCTAAAGAGGCAGAAATCAGACACAGCTGAAGACAGGGCACAAAAAGGTGTTGGTCTAAGATACATTTCTGTGAATATGCTGTCCTAACATGGCTGTGGGAACAGGGCACTGAGAAGAAGGGCAGCCTGTGGTTAAACTCCATTCTAACAACTATTTAGAATATGTTCATTAGCCAGTGAAGAGAGGTGTGCTGTGTGATCTGTGGCAGTCAAGACCAGCTAACCCAGTTTTGGGTTACTATTTGCATGCAGAAAAAGCTTGCAAAAGATCTGCTGATCAGAAATTATTTCACAGAGAACAATTTTAATTATCCAATAAATAAGAGAAATATGCAAGTCTCCTGAAAACATTTTTTTTTTTCCGAACAGAAACAGAAATTAGGCCTAGATTTTCAACCCTAGTGGGACTCTAAAACTAAGGCCTTATATCCATATCTAGGTGTCTTCTTGATTAACTTAACTTTTCACTGTGCCTAGCACCTAGTATCTCTGATTTGCATTCCAGAAAATCAAGGTCAAAGCTAAGCCAGAATTTCTTTCATCTTTTGCAAGGTTTACTACAGCAGATATACTGTTGCCATTTGTGGTATTAGGCCTTCCTAGCTAAAGGTAAAGCTATGGAGGACAAAGTTTCGTCATTTAAGATCTGGGTTTATTAGCCCTTGCTAAGATACATTTTTATACTGCTATTTAACTAGAAGGTAACCAGGTATCACTTGTTCTTTAGGTTGACTATATTATGTGAGATTAACAAAAATACGAACCAAGCCATTAAAAGATTGTAGAGGGCTTGCAGTAAGAATTGTGTAAATCAAATTGAATTTCTAGGTGCCATTATCCCTTAGCATGTAGGCTGGAGCTTATTTACCTTTGTTCCATGTGTCCGATGGGGGCTGACTGAGGGCTGCGTTGTGGGCAGAGGTGCACGTGTCTTTCGTCCTACTTTCTGCTTGCGAGGGGGAAAGGAAGGAGAAGTTACTGTATGTAGTGCTTCAAGGCTTAAGTTAATGTTAAATAAATCAAAAGTGAGTTTTCTTTTAAGGAGAAACCTGGCAGTTGCAGAAAGGAGAAGGTGCAGGGCCGAGAAACATATTTGTCTTTTTTAAATGCTCACTTTCAAGCATATCTGGTTTCTAGCCCAGTTTGTATCAGAAGGGATCAATTTTTTTCCCCGTTTCCCTGTTCTACTTTTGTGCTAGTATTGTCTGAATCCCAGAGTGAACGGCAATACATCATCCTGCTTCAACATCTGCTAGAGCCCCCTCTCTTTCTAATCTGCCCAGATCCCCAAAGCCTTTCCCACCTGCTATAGCACCAAATGCTCATTATAGCACACAGCTACGCCCTTCGCTGTCCTTTCTCTCGGGCTCTCAAGGTTAACATGGAACAATGACTATTATTAAACAGTGGCTTTAACAATGTAAAGGCAGCCTGAGCTAGGGAAGGGAGAAGAGGGGGAGAGAAAGGGAGCTGGGAGGAATTGGGTAACATGCCAGCTTTGCTGGCAACAAAGATCTGCTAGAAAGCTGTGGCCAATTTTCCAGTCGAAACATGACTCACTGAGCAGAGATGCACCCGAAATAAATAGCTTCCCTGTTCTGCGCCCAGCAGAAGCAGGAACCCCACCCTCCTGCGGTTTCGCGTCGGGGTACTGCGGGTACTGCTTGGAGCGGCTTGGTGGAGCGCTGGGGATAAAAATGGCAATTTTGAAGGAGTTGGCAGCTCTGGGGGGTTTGTTTATTACTTGGCAAACTGAGGATTGTAAGCAATTGGAAACCCTTTCTTTTTCCTTTTCCCTGGTCTGGTCCCTGCACCCCCCAGCTTCAAACTACCAACCTGCTCCCCTTGCTTACATCACCAGAGCCCCTGGCAGCAGAAAGGCTGACACGCACGCACTTGCCTTGTGGGAGGAAGCGGGAATGGGCAAGCCAGGGAGAGGAGCAGCCAGGTGGGCATTGCTCYCAAACCCGTTGCCTTCCTGGGCACAGGGGGCTGCTGTGTTGCCAGCTGGAGAGTTGGCCTGAACGCCGCATCCACTTGCTTTGCTCCTGTTCTCTCTCTCGATAACTGGAGTGAGATGTGGAGGTGTTCTCCAGACTTGCTGGAAGCTCTGAGGGGTTGCGTTTTTCTAATAATATTCCAGTAAATAAATGAAGGAAGCTCTTTTTCATAGTGTATTTTGTCCCTTGCAGTACAGTGTACAGGCATGCATTAGGAGAATTTCAAATTTGCCTTGTAATGCCTGAGTAGATGGTACATTTCCATGCAAATTCCTAAGGCCTAATCCTGACCTCTGCTTCTATCCTGTCACACTGTATACATTTCCATCTCCAGAGGGCTGTGCATGTAGTAGCCTCACTTTTTACCTAAATATACAACACACTCGGCCATATTGTATAGAACAAAGATTTTGGAGTATATATATCATGTGCTGAAGAGCTGAATTGCACCTGGGCATGTGCAGTGGCAGAGGTGCAATTGAAAACTGGAAGAGGTGAAGGGAGAGAAGGAAGGCTTGTGTTAGTGATAGTTATTGCTGTCATGTGTTAGGCATTGCAGTCAGGTGGCAGCATTCCTGGTCTCTGATTGGACGGATGAAAACATGTTTCTTCTTTGAACTTTGAATTTTCAGTCCATATCCTTTTAGCAAACTACTTAAGGTGCATATGTATTGGTTTTAAGCATATCACTGATTCACTCACTCATTCCACCAAACAGGAACATTTTCTTAGAGAAAGACTTAAGAATCCATTTTTATCTAGACCTGTGCTAGCAAAGCTCCACTTAATGTAAACACACAAAAAAAACCCACAAAAAACCCCACACAAAAAAACACACAAAAAAATCACAGGAGTGAAGCATGGCTGGCACTCACCTCCTCTTAAGTGTAACCATGATAAGGGTCTTAGTTACTGTGTACCTTTGGAGACATTTTATTTTAGTTTTTGAGTGTTTACAATTATTTTATGGAACATACAGTGCTTCATCTTGTTTTAGAAATATGAGATWAAAGAGAAAAATGTGTATCCATTCCTTTTCCCTCTCTATCTCTCTCCCTATGTATTAATATGTATATATATGTAAATAAAATCTATAATGACATGAAGGTTGGACCCTATGCCTGTCAATTGAAAGAAATAGGGAGAAAACAAAGTTTTATTAAGAAAAAACAGACTGATCTGCTGACAGTTGTGAGTGGCTATGTTTCAGAGATCCCATGAACCTCCTTCAGCTGCATGAGGTTTCACTGCAGTTCAGGATGGGTGATGGGATGTTTCTGTATGTACTTCCTTTCAGTTACTGTCTTTTGGTGAGACTTCCTTTATTCTGCTGAGAAGGCCACCATTTCCACTTCCCACCCGCAGACCTGTTTCCTGGCTTGAATAAAAATGATGAAACAGAGTCTACAGGAATCTGTTCCACTTGCCCTGCTGACAAATGCAGATCCTCTGTGACAGACTCTAAGCCTTGCTCAGAGATGTGAACACAACCAAAGATAAACTATCAGTAACTACTGAGTGCAAAGAATTTGGATATATTTCCTAAATTTGCAATCATCTCTTTTCTAAAACAGTCAAACAAGCAAGTGTGCTTTAAATAACACTAAGGTTGTGACACAAACCAAAATAGCTGGAGAAATGCTAAATTATGGTAATTATGGATGACCTTGACGCTTTCTGCCCTTTAATCATATCATCGGGTCTCCTCCTTCTGCCAAAGCTAGGAATTAAGATTAGAGTCATCCTTCGCTTTGAAGGTCTTGGATTTAAACCTACTTCCGTTTGAACTGTGCTTTCATGTTGCTCCAACATCTTGGGACAAATGACCCAACGCCTATGCCTAGAAGTCATCTGTAAAGCTCAGTCTTTATTTACCCACACAGGCAGTGTGCTGGGTGTGCAAAACTGATATTCACTGACCTGGACAAGCCACTATGTGGACACATTCATACATTCCAATGAACACCCATGTGCCGTTGTATTTCTGTGGGAGTTGTATCAGCACAGAGGTTTGAACCATGTAGATGTTGTATCAGCTCTTGGTCATTCCTCTGTGTCTGTGGAAGAACATACTTAACACTCAATTACACATGCATTCCTGCAAACCTTAGAAAAATTACATTATTTGAAAATGTGAATAGCTGTAAATGTAAATAGATACTGTCGGAGTTATCCAAGCCCCGCAGGTAYCACGGTTCTGCCTAATGACATGACTGCATTTTTTTTGTTCATATGACTTCTACTTGCTTAGTAGGTTGGATGAATGATGCTTAGTTAATGATCAGACTTTCAAAAATGTGTTTTTCTCCAGGTTCCCTGTGTTCTTAGGCCTCCTTTGCCTCTCTCAGTTCGGAGTTGTGCTGCTTCACTACTTACTCTCTAGCTGTGCTACTACGGGGAAGCGAGTTGCTGTACACAGCAGCTTCCTCTAGTTTGCTACAGTGTGGGTTTTCCTGCCTGTACCCCAAACTCACTCCTCCTGCTCCATTTCTATCACAGTCCAGTATCTTCCCACTCTCTTTTTCCAAATGGCGTTTTTTTCATCACCCAGTCAGTCACAGTTTCCACTGCAGAAGCCCAACCACTCTTCTTCTCACTACCATCTGGTCGTGCACTAAAGTAAAAGCCTTTAAAATTCTGCTTGCACTAGCTCTATAAACCTTGTTAGACTCTTATTACTTACTGGAAATACGAGCAGAAATCCTCATCCCTATAGAGCTTTATAATGTGCTAATCACATCAAGCTTGCTTTTAGGCACAAATCTAGAACCTTGAAGGAAACAAGACATAGCAGCAATTGCCATTATTTCTTTATTATTAGCTCCTGAGGGTCAGCCTGGTGGTATTTTCCCTGGTGCAGATGAACTGTATTCTGCAAGTATTGTGCAGGTTACCTAGCTGTTGTTGAATTGACATCAGTCATGATAACAGTCAAACTCCTCACAGAGGTGTTACTTTATCCAAGCAAGGTTGCAGAAATCTGTCCTTATATTTATGTCATACATTGCAATAAGTGTCTGGAAAAAAAAATGTAATATTTATCTTGGTTAGTTTAGTTTTATGGTCTTTTGGCCTTTTGGCACTCTGTACTACTGGAAATTTCCCAAACACATGTAACAAAAACTCAGTTTAATACAATTATCAACTTTTCCTCAGTCTGTGTTGAGTCTGTTTTTGTCTAATGTCCAAGTAGATATTTTCTGCTTATTAAAATCAATAAATCGGCTGCTTTGAACATAAATGCACATTTCACGTAAAGTCTACCATGTATTGTGCTCTAATGCTGCAGTCTGTGCACTATGTTCAACAGCAGGACAGGGAATGAAATTGATAGTTAGCATGCCTTCCTCAAACAATTTCCAAAATCAGCTTCTAAAAAGGCACCCAGAAGAGCTATGTGTCTTTCTATTTTTTACCAGGATAAAGCATGTATCTAGGAACTTTATTGTGTTCTTATGTATAAATAGACTCTGCATAAGTAGCATGTGCAGTGCTCACATACTCCAGGCTTTGCAGGATATGAATTTAGATTTCTTAGGTAGGATGTTTACTCTTGTAATTTCACGTTAGTCACTTGAAATTGTTAGTTCTCTGTTTATCTTTGCATCTGACAACATCTCCGCCTTTATWGCTCGTTTCCCCCATAAATATTTGAGTTGTCATTGTCTTGTATAGTATTTTATTTTTCTCCCTGACAAATTATTATTTTACTCCAAGTACACTTCCACTTGTCCAACAAAGTCTAGGTTTCTAGGAACATATTTAGAGTGTCTGCAACCTTAATTGGTTTTCTTCTTGTTTTGTCTGTGCTGCAAGGGGAAGTGAAGGAGCACCAAGATTTGCTTGTGGATAYAAAAGCCATGGTATTAGTAATATCATGGAAGTGACACAAATGGTCAGTTTATTTTCCAGTGTCTTGAGATAAGCAGATCATAGTGTCTTCAATGCTTTCTAGCCCAGTTCCCATTTTTAACTTCAGAAATGCTCGAGTATCTTGAAAATATGAGGAGACCAAACTCTTTAACTTTTGAGAGAATTATTCTGCCTCCTATTCTGCCTCCTATTCAGCAGCTTCTCTGTTAACACACTGTATGTCTTTCTTCTTTTTGACTTTATTTTTGCCCTCTCTCCCCCTCTGGCTTTCAGCTTGTCCTTTTCCTTCCTTTTGATTTTATGCTCAAACCTTTTTCTTTTTCTTCTCTGTGAATTTAGGCCTGGCCTTTCCCCCCTTCTTAGCTTAAGGCTTAGTCTTTTCTTCCCTCTGGCACTAGACATAACCTTCTGTTTCTCTCTTTCTTTATCTTGTTTGACTTTGTCTCCCTGACTTTCCCCATTTTCTAATTCATTTTTTTTCCTGAGGGGATGGTTCAAATGGCTGTGTTCCTTGAACAGATAGGCCATCATTTCCTGCATCACTAAGTCTGAAACCCTTCTGACAGCCTTTGCTAGCCAGGCTTTCTCCCTGACCTTTGCAATGGTGAGGTGTGCGTCCATGACCCCCTCGCACTGGAGCTTTGCCAGTGGTCTCCAGTCCAAAGGGCTTAGAGCTGTTGGAGGCAGCCTCTGGTGCAGGCGCTACTTCAGTGCAAGCTCCCATTGCCTGTGCTTTTGCCAGTGCTGTTCCCATCCTTATGTGCCATATAGGATGGCATCTTTCACTGCAGAGACTGGTCTGGGCTTCAGCATGCTCTTGGTCTCAGGGGCAACCCCATGGAGAGGGACTGTTAACTGGACTTCCCCAGTTTTCCCCTTCAGTACCTGCTGTGCAGAGATTATTGACTGTTACAGCTGGTCACTTCAGCCCCTTCACGGCTCTCCTGACAGCCCTGCTGAGGCTGGGGAGGTTCACAGCTCACTCCCAAGGGCATTACTCAGTGTACTGATCCTCACACCTCCAGGTAATGCTCCGTGTTACGCAGGCTCTGAGAATGAACATCCAGTTTCCCAGTGTCCTGCAAGGACCCTTCCAATCTGGAATTAAGTCACTTCTGCCTCACAGTTTGTAGCATTCCTCAGCACATTTATGTAGTAGCTCCTCCAAACAAATTGATTGCACAAAAAAAGGAGATTTGTTTTGGCCAGATCATTTATAAGCCAAATTAAAACCCTTCAGAGAGATTATGGAAAATATTAACTTCCTTCTCCTTGAAAACTAATGCCTGTTCCTTTGTCAGTTTGGGGTTTCCTATATTCTTCTGTTGTGCTTTGCTGACTTTAAGGCAGCTTTGGCTCTGTGCTGGTGCGGCACTGGCTGTATCACAGTGGGATGCAGGCGGCACCTTGGCCTCTTCGGTGCAGCTACTGCAGTTCTGACCACCACACCTGGCAGTCCGAAGTTTCCTTCTAGCTTGGGTTTCTCCTGGATGCATTTCAGTGCCCAAACTGTCCATCTCATGGTCACACTTTATGCAGGAAATGCCCTCACAGCTCTAACCAGAGACTCTTTAATCTCTTTCCTTTTAGTTTTTAGTTTGGTGGCCTAGCCGGTTGCAGGCCTTCTCCTGTGTTTTGCGGGAGAGGAAGTCACTCACTGCTCCACTGGGCAGAAAGTTTCACTTGTTCTTTTCTCATTCCTTTCCCGTTGCTTCTGTCTCCTCTGGAGCAGATCAGTTTCATTCTCTGTCTGTATCTTGTTAAAAAGACAGGAACCAGAAGATTAGGGCAATATTTATTAAGGGTCATAAAATCACAGCCTAAAGGAAGCAAAAATACCTTAACATGCAAAAGTCCAGATTTTGGTTTAGGTTGTAATGCTGAGACAGTAAAGTTGCTGACCTGATAGAAGTGATGAAAACCCACATGCAGTAGATAGTGGTGGTCCTAAAGCCATAGCTACATTGAAGGAAGTTTCGACTTAAAAAATAAGTATCTGGGCTGGAATTACAATGTACAAAGAAATGGAAAAACACTTGTGAGTCTGTGAGAACTAATGCTATGCAAATTAATTCAATTCAGCATTAACTTCATGCAGATCCATCTGCATAGCATGTTGTAGGCTTTTTTGAGGTGTGGTAGCTGTTCCAGATTGCTGAAGGAGACCCCATGACTTTAGTTATGTTGACCAAACTCTTAGGATATCAAAAGGATGATGTTGGTAGCCTCACCAACGTGCTGATACTGCTTTTGCTCTATGCTTGTAGAGTCACAGTACTATGTAAAAGCTGTGATTAGCCTGTGTCTCAACAGAACGTCTCTCCTGTGGATATTTATCTGAATTTCTTGAGTTTGGTGTGTCTGTAAAATTTCCTTTAGAGATACAAAATTCTTCCATGCGATTTTGCGTGGTCTGTGCCAAAACAGATTGTCAGTGTAAACCTTAGCCTGTTTCTCCCCTGAGTATGTATTTTTTCACATGCAAATAGAGCTTCTTGTGTTCATTTTAAAATATACTTTATAATTATTTTTGCTCTATCACACTCTCCCCTAAAATTGAAAGCAAGGAAATAAAGAACAGCCAGTGAGAAAAATGTTTAATTGAATGTAATAATTGTTCTTAGCAGCATCAGAGCAGCGTCTGCACAAAAAAACTTTGAAGCAGCAGCACTTCTTCTGGATAGATTGACAATTGTTTCAATCTTCATTTACCTTATGTGCGTGGCTGTCAGTATCTGCAAAGTATCAGTTTAGTGCAGTGGGGAAGTCAGCAAGGAATCAATGCCAGAATTTTCAAGTTTGGGGAGAATATGAAAAATAATATCTCTTTGCATAGATATCACTCATTTTTCTATGTACCAGCACCTGTATTCCCTGAATTCTGTATCTAAAGATAATCAGAGCAAAATACCTCAAACCTCAATGAGATAGAGCTAAACTGTGTTCCACAGAGGAGGTCAATGTTAACTACACTTCTCCACCCTTCACTTTGAGGCTGCTCTGGGTTGGCTGTACTGAAATATCCCCTCTGCTGATCTAACAAAGTCAGCCAGCACGGTTCTTTACGCAGAGCTTCCACAAAGGACACCACAGTGCWGACTCTGATCATGACCACAGTCTTACCTCGCTGCACAAAGAAGCCCCAGAGCGGCTGTCACTCATGGGACACAGCACGTGCTGCTCGCCTTGACCTGTGCTCTGGGCACACAGCGCTGCTGAGCTTCCCCTTTGTGCCCACAGTGCTGCCCAGCCCTCTGTTGTGCCAAGAAGGCACCAAGCTCAAATGAGAGGTCTCCTGGGACGAGGGGCAACTTGGTTTTCTGGTCTTGGGTTGCTGACCAAAGCACCCCATGGAATCCAAGGCCTCTAGCTGGGATGTCTCTCACTTACACAACTGTAGGTCATAAAGAATTCCTCTGCCATAAACCTCATTGCCTTCATATAAAATTAGAATTAGAATCAAGGCCCCACTGCCTGCCCAGCTTAATGTATTTCGGTGCTCTGTTTGGGTTTTTGATGAGGAAAATAATGCACCAAGTCTGAAAAAAGCACGTAGCAAACTCAGAGGTCTCATCAGAAAAAAAATGGCAAAAAGGTGGCCTTGCAATTGTGCTGGGGAAAGTTTGCCCACCCTGTTGAGGACAGAGAACTCAGCCAGGCCGCTGTTCCCTGTGTGTGTTGTGTGCTACCGCACCACACTCCACCCAGTCGGAAGCCCAGCAAGGCTGTCCTGTGCCTTGTCCCTTCCACGGCCTCTCCAACCCCATGGAAAATAACTTTGTTCTTCAAAAACAAAGCACAGTGAAAAACTTCATGCTTGCATTTGATATATTCCATCAAAGCTCAGTAAAATTTCATGTAAAATATACCGTGAATGCAAGACTGTAAAGGAGCCTTAACATCTTTTTTTTAATGATCACAAATAACTACTGCTGTAGAAGAATTATGATAAAAGCTGCTTTAGCTAACATTACCAAAATGCAAGGTGCTTTTAGGAACCTTGTCTTGTGAATTAGGGGTCTTTTGCAATCGTGTGGCTGAGAGTRAGAGAAAAAAAAATATTGGAAGGGAAAGACTTTGAAAATCAGATTCAAAGCTTCCTCATGTTAGCTGCACGCAAAACACGACAGAACAGCTTCAGAAAACTACCTGAATTTAATCTCAGTTGCCTTTCATTTTATTGCCAGGATTTTGTGTGGTGCTGTTGTGGGTTCCCTTTTTTAGATGGTGTTCTTTTCTWAAAAACTGTCGTATATGATGCAGACTTTGATATTGTGGCTTGTCTCATTTGATAACATAAAAGCAAAAGTAAAAAGCGAGTCCTGCTGAGCTTGAATGAGACGTGGTATTTCAACCTTTAAGAAATGAAAAAGTATCCTTAATTTACATTTGAAGGTCTCAAAAGCTTACACAGGTTTATTTATGAATTCTAGCAAGTCTGACAGAGCAATATAGTCTTTACATAATTTAATATAACTCATTTCTAGTCGATATAACTCATTCCTAGTCGGAGTCATGATAAGTTAAGCGTTGAAAGGGCAAGTGTGCAACTGTAGGAGTAGTGGGAACTTTCCTCTTTCCCCTTAGTGCTGTGCTGCCCCCAGAGCTGTCTCGTCGTGCGCTGCACTGGTTCTGGCCAGCTCCATTTCTTATAGAACGCTCTGTACCTACTGGAGCCCAAAGATGCTTTCTGCTTAAAGCCATCACCAGAATGGTAAGAAAGTGCTATAATTCATCCTCCATGGACTGTAAGATTAACACAGAGAGATAGAAAATGCYTCATTCGTTACAGCCGGCACCTTTTTTTATCAGGTATACTATATAAGCAAACACAGCGTTGGACTGTCAAGTCTGAGGTCATGGCTGCTCCAGCATCGAAGTGGTTTAGTGTATTTTAGTATGCATTCATTACTAGGTACAGTGTATAGTTAAGAAATGCACTTGTGGCGCCAGCATGTGATTATGGCAAGACAGGCTGACCACTGGGAAATTGCTGAGCTAACAGGGAGAGCAGCAGGGCTGAGCTGTGTGCAAGCCAAGTTTACAGAGAGCTGCCACACGAGCACACCTCCTAATGACACCTCTGAAGCACTCTGTGCTCGGGATGCRTGTCGGGGCGACACACTGTTTGCCCAGGTCCCAGAGAGCATGCACTTTCGAGGGGCTGTTCATGAATCCTTTCAGCTCTGATATTTTTGATCCCTGTGTGTACATACATGTGTGCATTGTGCATGTGTGTGTACTTAAGTTTTCCTCTCAGCTTTCATTCTGTCTCTCCCTATCGCTTCAGCYTGAGTACTTTTCTTTCCCTCTTTCTTTTTTTCAAGAAAAAAAAAGTTTGAAAGATTAGCCATCATGTAAAACAAATAACAATAATACTTAGTGATCAGCTGATTTTGGCTGCCAAAATTCTCTTCAGAGTGACTATTATGTGAAGCAGGTATAAGTCAGACACCTTAAAAATAGTGACATTTTGGTCACAGCATGCAGTCTATTGGTCTGTGGGCTTTTTTTGTGGGTCAAAAATGTCTGTCAGTCCCTTGTGAACGTTTTTTTCTGCACATAGATGTTCTTTTTTCTTCTTCTTCTTTGAGTTTCTAGCAGAATGTTTATTCAGGGTAAAAAAAAAAAAGAGAGAGAGAAAAAAAGACAAGAATTGTTAAATAGAGAATTTGGAGAAGGTGACAAATGATAACCATGACGAATTAGAAAGCAATAAAGAAAAAAAGAGGAAGAAGCTCGAGCTCTGAGAATCTAATGTTTTCTCTCTCAAACCTAGAAAAAATCCAGCAACTGAAATGACCAATGCTCTAGTAAAGGCACCTGGTCTGTGGGAGGCAGGAGACATTTACAGAGCTGTGAGACCTCTACTGAAGATGATCTCTTACAGTGGGGAAGATTGCTGTGGGTTTCCCCTTGGAAGCTTTAGTAACAACAAGTTGTTTACCTGAGGCAGAGGCACAGAGCTGTCAATGAAATTCTGGTCCCAAATTGTTCACGTCAAGCATTGCTTATATTGGAATCAAAGGGAAAATAGACACAGTGCAAAAACACAGYGCAAAAAATGAACAGTAAGACTGGAACCTTTTATTAACTAGATTTTGCTTCTTCACTTTTGATCTAACCCTAAGTTCCTTGTGCCCATCCTTTCAGTTGGCCCTTTTCTGAGTCTGTTTATTCCTTTAAAATACTTTTAAAAACTTTCTTTGTGAATTGAATTTCTAAACTAGCAGTCCTTGCTATGTTAACCTGCAGCTCTTGAGTATATCATCACCTCATTGGAATGCATATGTTCCTTTAGCGTGGCTGGAACTGCTGGTAACATAGTTTGGCTGACACAAATAGTACAATAACAAGGAGAATTGTAATTTAGCTCAGGATGTGTGATCTGTAATAAGACCTTTATCTGAGTTTTGACTTTTTTTTTTCACCTACATAAATGAGAATGCRCTTCGCATACCATAGCTCAGAGTTGTTGTGAGGATATCTGAGTATGATCTTTGGTAGCTGCTCAGTACTGAAAGGATAGAGTGCTGAGAGTCCCAACTGTGCCACATCCCACTGGGTGATCTGGGGGAAGTCGAGATCAAAAGTGTACCACTTTGTGTCCTCATTTTGGAATCTGTCAAKGGAAGCCAAACTCATGGGGCATCATTTATAGAGCTTTGAGATCTCTGTGTGGAAGATGCTCAACAGGAGGCTCTTATAAAAAGTGAACGTATTGAACTATGTTCAGATTTGACACCAGCTTTGATATATGCAATCCTATTCTTCATTTTTGGTGCACAAGGCATTGAACAAACCTCAAATGCAGCTAAAGTGCTCACATGTCACTGAGCATCATCCACATCTTCAGGGTCTTTAGTCTCATCTTTGGAACGCCCCTCTGCCATCTGTGGTCCTCTGTTATCCCCTTCATCCTCTTGGCCAGTCACTTTTATTCTCTTCTCTCTTTGTGCTTTCTACCTATTAAACTTTTTTTTTTCTGATAATCATTTAAATGCTTTGTGGTTAGAAGATTTTCAAGCTTGGCAGAGCTCTTGGAAAGTATTTAATTGTTTTGATTTTGTTGAATTTTGGGTAACCTTGAGAAGGTTCCGTAACAGTTGCTTAGCTGCTTTAGGGATCCAGACTTAAGTGCCAAACTACTTCAGGCTTTCAGGAACAGCTAGATACCTGATTTCTGATTGCACATTGAAAATTGCCCTTATGTAAAGTTAATTTTAGTGGACTAAATAGGGCCCTCTAGTTCACATCCATTTCCAGCTTATTCTGGAATTTGTGTATTAGATTTTTTTTATACTACTCCCCTGCTAGCTATTCTGGGTTTTCTTTTAAATAACAAGGATTTTATTTTTAATAATGAAAATCTTAGTTATTTAAATTGGAAGTCACAGTCTCTTAATTTTTCACAACAGATGCTCTGTGAATTGTCTGAACTTGTGAATTTTGAAGCTTCTCTGAAGAATTCAGAAGCACAGCTAAAACTTGTAAAGTTTAACAGGATAAAAGTGAAAATATCTACGAGTTCCTGACATCTATTTGCTCTAAACCTTACTTATGCAAAAAATGCCAGGCATCTTTTCTCCACGTGCTGTAAAAACTACAGGGTTTCATTGGTAGTGCAAACATAAACCATTGATGTTATATACAGAATGTGACCTAAAAATGGTATCTTAAGAGCCTTGTCCAGAATATAAAACAAGATAAAAATTCCACTACCTGCAGGGTGCATTGCTCTTGACTAATTACATTGTTTGAGAAAAGGTGACTTCTAATACAAGAATATTAAGTTTTAATCCAATCACTGCTGCTGGCAACAGCTGAGAAAGTTCTAGTATTCTTTTTGTATAGAGCTACATCTCTTCCTAATATGTTGTATGCTCAAACTCACTCCACACCTGAACACTGCTCTGTTATTGTGAAGCATTTACTGATTGAAACAGTTGTTACGTGGTCATGTTTGCACCTTGCATCGATCATTTKTGCAGTATATTTTTAAATGTAATGGCATTGCTTGTGTGGTTTCTTCTGTTCCTTTTGCTGTGCTGTGGAAGAAGTCTCTGATTTGCATTTGCTTTCCCTCTTCAATCCCAGCAGCAACTCAAGTACCTGTCCTCTAGACAGGATTTCAGAGTGAGCAGAAGAGTGGCCAAGGAACAGCACTGGTCGAGTACAGCACAGGGTAGGCAGCATGGGACTGAGATGTTCCTAAAGACCTCAGCAAAGCAGGGGAATGGGACTGCCACAGCCCTCGCTTTCAAAACTTGTTGCCACTAGTGTCCAAGTTGCTATGTGGACCCCTGCTGTATCCTTTTACTTCTTTATTTATATCATTATTTTTGCCATGGGATTTTCTTTCTGCTTTTGCTGGCTGCTTCAAAGACTGTCTGAATTCCCATGTCTGAAGACTCATTTTCTGGTAGCTGCAGTAAGTCGTAGAGCAAGTAATCACATAGTTATTGCCACTGCCATGCACACAGCTGCTACAGTGACAAATACCACTAGGAGCATGTCTCCTGTTACCCCAAACCTTAGAAGGGATACACAGGAACAAATGCGAGGGTTGGACTGTCAGATCCTTGGATGCATCACATATTTCTTGGTAACTCAGGGCTGTTGTAACAGCTGTTTGTAAACACTGCACATCCAGCATTAGACTGAAGAAGAACATTTTTTCAACTTCTAGCTTCCTTAAAACATCTTTAAAAACATCACAGATACCCTGACATTTCTGCCATTAGTTTAAATAGTAATGGTGTTGGTTTTCAGGTGGTGGGCAGGCTCTGGCCCCGCGTCCACCCACGTCACGTGAGGCATCTGCATGTCTGAGGATGCCCATCAGGCTGCAGACTCCGGCAGGAAAACAGAGCCAGTCATTAGGGTACTGTATGGGAGCTGAAGGGGATTTGATCATGTTCAGGCTGCTGCTAAAAACAAAATTGAAAAAATACACTGCTAAATTTGGTGGGCCTATTAGTTGAATTCCAGTGAGGTATCTTAGGCAGTGAAAGATAGATGCTTTCCAATTCACAGAGAGTATATATAGACTCTCTCCATAATATATGAGCACGTAAACAGGATTCGAATGATGTAATTTAAAAATTATATTGGCAATAATGTTGGAGAGACTTGCTTTATTTCACACCCATTAGTAGTTTTCTGCATGCTTCCRTCTTCTCCTTGACTCTCTGGGCAGTAAAAACTTCACATAATCAAACTCCCAAACCAGCACAGGATCGTGTTTGTGAACGGCCTCCCTGGAAAGGGAGTGCCTTTGTCCSGTGATGTGTGGCAGGAGGAAGGAAGCCTGCCCAGTTCATCTCGTGGGGTAGGGAGAGGCCGTGGGGTTGGAGCAGCTGGGTCTTGGTGCCCACACGCGTTGGGCAGAGCGCGTGCTGCCTTGCTCTGCAGCCTCTGCTCACGCAAGTAAGCCCTGCTCTCAGCCTCCTCGCAGGGGCTTTCCTTAGGTCAGAGCTCTAGCCGGCGAGCAAGCACAGGCATGGAAAACGCTCTGTTTGCCCAGCTAAATATGAAYGTACAAGCAGGAGCAAGTAGTACCTCCTTCTGCCCCTCTCAGACTCACTGGTGCTGGTGCAAGCTTGCGCCCGTGCCTACCTCGCAGTGTAGAAGTAGAGCTGGCCTGAAAGACACTCCTTGTTTCCTGTTGGAAAAGAGACTCATCTAACCCTCATCCTTAAGGACCTGAGAACCTTTGCTCCCGGGATTTAGAATTTATGACTTGTCCATTTACTGAAAAAAAGAATGCTATTTGTCAATAACTTTAAGCTTCCTATTTAAAGAAAATAGTGATCAGTGTCAGCAGTTTAGTGTGAGCTAAGAAGGATGAGAACATCCTTTGCAATGACTGAACCTTTGGGAATTTTGTGCTAGTATCTCTCTAGCACTAGTGCCCTTTAGTTTCAGCCTGTGCAAGGACTCCCTGAGGTGAGCAGAGCTTCCTTGGGAAGTGTTGTTTGCTCTTTGGGAAGCCTGACAGGTTTTGTCTCCTTATTTAAAAGCTTGTGAAGCATCAGTCATGCAGAATTCATCACACTAACCATGGGGAAGAAAAAAAATCTCAGTACCTAAAAGCAGGCATTAGGCTCAAATCTCTTAAGGTTTTCCAGCCTTACATGTACCGTGTTGAAAACAGCAGGTGAAATTTCTACCCTCAAAATGGCCACTCGTCTCTCTTTCATTAAGACAGGTTTTCTTTATTTCAGGGCTGTCTGAACTAGCAGGGTAATTTTCATGCTTGCTAACACTTATCTCCAATACATAGCACTTTTATTTTGAGGGAGTCCACTGAGAAAGGAAGCTCCTGTAAAGGAAGAAAATTATTTTCTATGTGGCATCCCAGTGCCCCTTTATTACCCATATGTAACAGCACGCTGTTCATCACCTGCCACRTAGAGTAGGTCAGTTTAAGCCACCCTACTTTCTTCTGTGTTAATTCTTTTGTCAGGCCCCTAAAAATCAATTAGTTTTCCTCACACTACCAGTAAAGCCAGACAACTTCACTCTTGTTCTTAGTAACATCAGCAGGAATTTTGGCATTAATAGCAGAATCACCCTACGAACAAGAAGACAGTCAGACATGAAAGTGAATATCCGATTAGGCACTCAGTCCAAGAGTCTATCTTTGTATAAGTGTTGTCTTACTTAAAAACTTACTACACTCTTAACATGAATCATGAGAGTTACTCTTTTAAATATGCAGTGTATCCTCTTTTCAAACTCTATTGAACTAAATGCAATAGACACAGCTCTGATCCCAAAACAACAGTGCTAAAATTAGGAATTGATATACTGCGACCCCACACATTCCACTTAAGCTAAATAGAACCCACCTACAGTAACGATTTTGGCTCAGCTGATATTCTCAGCAATGAAACTATTATGTACCCAGCCTGCCAAGGTTAAAGCAGATTAAATTTATTATTAAAAATATAAAACTGTTGCTGTTTTGCTTTGCCTACATAACATCATAAGACCTATTGTTGGTTCTTCTACAAATGATCAACACCATTTCCAACAGGTTGAGGGAGGGGATTCTGCCCCTCTACTCAGCCCTGATGAGGCCACATCTGGAGTCCTGGGGGCGGTTCTGGGCTCCCCAGTACAGGAGGCACATGGAGCTCCTAGAGAGGGTTCAGCAACAAGTGACCAAGATGATCAAGGGACTGGAGCACATATTATACGAAGAAAAGTTAAACGAGCTGGGCCTGTTTAGCCTAGAGAAAGATGAGAGGGGATCTAATCAATATGTATAAATACCTGAGGAATGATTGTAGTGAGGAGGGGGCTAAATTGTTCTCGGTGTTGGCCAGTGATAGGACAAGGGGAATGGTTTCAAGTTGAAACAGAGGAAGTTCTATCTCCATGTGAGGAAGAACTTCTTTCCTGTGAGGGTGACGGAGTGCTGGAAGAGGCTGCCCAGAGAGGTTGTGGAGTCTCCTTCTCTGGAGATCTTCCAAACMYRYCTGGATGCCRCCCTGTGCCATGTGCTCTAGGTGTCCTTGCTTGAGCAGGGTGGGTGGACTGCATGATCTATAGATGTCCCTTTCAACCTTACCCATTCTGTGATTCTGTGATTCTGTATTGCTTTTACTGACCTAAGAAGAAGGTCCTGAAAAAAAATGTTGAGAAATAATGATATCCTACTTGATACGAAACTAATATGCTTATAATTCTAATTGGACTTCCTTTTTTTTATGGGAAAGGTGAGAGTTTAGAATAGACAAAAGATTTACTTTATCATCACATGCAAGAGAAAAGTAGTTCCTAATTTGCTAGGAACCTATTTTGAATGCTTTCATAATTTTCAGGCACTCTTTCCTTTTAACCTACTTTTTTTCCCAGTGGGGATGGAACAGGCAACATATATCAACTCATTAGAAGCTTGTGTAGTTGCCAGATTACACAAGTGAATTTTAAAGTTGAACCACCATACTGTAATACTCAATAGGTGATTTGCAATACCTTTGTTGTTTGTTCTAATGCTTTATGCATCAGCTGCAGTTCTTCTATGGGAGACTTACTTCAGCTTTTCATTGTTGTAGTTTAGATAGTACTTGTAGCAAATCAATAAAAGACTTTGTATTTATCCCTATTACTCTGTAATACAAGCATACTCTTCCTGCAGTAATGCAGTTAACACTGCTTGTTCTCACTGTGCTGTTTCTAAGACAAATTTAGATCAGAATAAAACGTGTCCTGTTTCTCAGGCATAAATTACTAGGCTGGACATGCTCTGATGCAGTCTCAGAGGTGAAATCAGTAGTCACAGTTAGCTTACAGTGTGCTTGCTTTTGATTGAAGCAGTCCAGCACTTTTCTCTTTGAACTGCTGTCTATAAGATGGTGATAATTTGAGTTGTATGAATTCTAAAATTATTTGAACCTCTCTATCAGGATACTTTAGCTTGCAGAGACACCCACCCCAGCTTCCCTGTCTTAAATTCTGCAAATAGTTGAAGCAGTCAGTCCATCTGCCAAGAAAGCATGGTCCAGATAAACAAAGGGCATGTTGAGCATTTAGAAAATGCAGACACTGCTCCTCAGCTTTAGCCAAATGCAGACATCCTGGGGAAACTGGAGGAATGAATTGAAGACCACATGGATGTGATTTGGTAGGTGTTTAAAAGCTTGTGAATGATTCTCAGGAATTGCTTTCAAAACTACAGGCTGAGTTTTTGTATGTATATGTGTATATTGTATGTCATATGTTATTTATTTCTTGTGCACTACCAGTACTGGTTCATTAGTATTCCTCAACAGGGAATACAAAATATACAACATGAGATTGAATATTGTTTATATAAATAACATATAAAAAGAGCTCAAATTTAACAAAGGAATTTATGATCAATAGAGGTCTTTAAAAAGGCAGTAAGGTCTTTCATGTTTAGTGAATTTTAGACTTTTCCAAATTGATTTAGGTCATCTTGCAAAATGTTGTCTGATGGTAAAATCAGATATGAATTTGGAAAGCTGAAACCATACCCTATAGTTACCTTCATGCTTTTCAACCTTTGATACATACCCACGGTGAATTGTGTCAAAATGCTAACTCCATCTTCCTTTTCTCACTCTCATCTTCTTTCCTTGATCTCTGAGATGTGAATCTGAACTTTTCTGATTTTCTACCTCTGTTTTTAACTCCTTTTAAGCTACAAAAGAAATTCCTCCACTGAAGAGTGGTTTCTTCCTTTTCAGTTCATTACAAAAGGATTGAAAGGAGAAACTCCTCAGTGAGCAAGCTTCTAAACATATTTCATAAACTCATGGTAATTAGATTTTTTTTCCTGCTTTAAAGTTGACAGTAGTTTAGCTTTGATAGTGCCAGGTGGTAATCCAATGTGACTTAGATTTCCTATAGCAATAACATTTGGCAGATTCACTCCTTGATGAGAGGAAACCATTTCTATTCTTAGCTACATTTTGTGATAGAACTATAAATAAAGAACGCCTTTCTGCAAGGATTCTTTAAAAAAACATTGCACAGTATAGTGAACCCCATTTTCTGTGTTTACTAAAGTTTGTTATTGTGAAAAGGAGTGAAAACTGAAGAGTGAGAAATACTGAGAACAGATATATACCCATATAATAGTGACTCGAGACCTAGAGAGAATATAGTATTTTATTGAACAGTCGGTTCTGAAGTTACTCTGAAGTCACTCGGTTCTCCCTTTACTGTGAAATATGTGTGTGTCTTGCTTCCTGAAATTTACTTATATGCAGCCCCAAATGCCAAATTGAATCCTCCTAGAACTTTATCAGTCTTAGTAGAGATCCTCTAAAGTTGTAAGGATGGCGATGAACTCCTACTCAGACATCCCAATGATGAAATCTAGCTAGATAGACCTATGGATAAGTAGACTCATTCACTCAGAATATGTGGTTAGATAAGCAGAACTAAAAATCCACTTGAGAGACCGATCTGTTTTGCAAGATTGTGAAAGGTCACAGGAACCCTGCAGTCTGTGTAGACACTAGATTCTGTTTYTTGACTCTTTGGGAGTCAATGGATGTACTTGCTATGAGCAGCTGTATTATTGGGATCCTTGGTTGAGGGTTATGGTCCCTCTGTGCTTTCATCCATGTGCCTGTAGCTAGCAAAGCCTTGCTGATCATGCAGAATTGCAGAAAGAAGTGTATGTTACATTCAGCAGAACTATTGCAGCTGCACTGCAAGAAGACAGTAAAGGGAAAAACTGATCTTTATTCCCCTTCATAATATGGATTGAGGGGAAGGTGGTAAGAATATGTTAAAGGCTTAATTGTAGGAAAACTAGCAGTGAAATATTTAATTTCTTTGAATTTTGTCAGTGTTGCCAGCATAGGGACAATTCCAATCTCTTTTCTTCCGTGTTGAAAGGGACTTGAGGGTTTACACTGAGCGCCGAGTTGAATGTCAGCCAGCAGTGCCCTCTTACAAGCTTTCTCTGGAGTTACGTTAGGACAAGTGTGGCCAGGACAGCAAGTGCAGAATACTGTGTCTGCTTTTGTGTCCCAGCTTCAAGAGGGAGCAGAGAAATCAGAGAGATTCTATGGAGGGGGCAGCAAGACAGTCAGAGACGTAGAGCACGCAATGCATTGAGGAGATGGGAAGGGATCCAGGCTGGACTGGATAAACTTCAGAGGTCTCTTCCAAACAACAATTCTGTAATTCTCTAAGAAAATACAAAATCATAATGCAGCTCATTTTTGCTGTAGTTTACTGTCTCAAAGCGTTGAAGAGTCATTTTAAGTCATTTCTATCTGGTACACAAAATCTGAACAAAACAATATGATTTGAAGCAGTCTTAGGAGGGTCCAACACTACCAGATGGAGGAAGAAAGGGAGTCATAGAATCACAGAATGCTTACAGTTGGAAGGGACCTCTAGAGATCATCTAGTCCAACCCCTCAGCTCCACCAGGGACACCCAGAGCACAAGGCACAGGGTCACATCCAGGAGGTTTTGGAAGATGTTGAACCTCATGAGATTCTTCTCCTCCCAACTCTCCAGCCTGTCCAGCTCCCTCTGGATGACAGCACAGCCCTCTGGGGTGGAGGCCACTCTTCCCAGTTTGGTGTCTGCAGACTTGATCAAGTTTGCTTAAGAGTCCTGGAGTTAGTGTCCTGCTACTAAGGATGTTCTGCTGTTGAGTAAGAGTATGAAGATTAAATGTGTTCACTGGTTTTCAGCTCCCTAGTGAAAATATCAGGAAGAGCGTGCGTACATTTCTTGATACTGAACACATGAAAGACTGCATAATATGTAATATTTTGCTTAGGAAATTTGAAAATAGGAAATTTGCCTGGATTTATTTACTGAGACACATTTTTTTACCTCCAAATCCTTCCTTCATAGCCATTTCATACCCATTCAAAAGTGAACCCCATAAACAGTCTTTAATTCAGAGGATGATTGGGAAATCTTTAAAACAATCTGCGGAGGAGCTAATATTCAAATGAGCGATTGCCTCTAGAAGTAAATAGAAAAATAACAGCTTAGTGGCATAAAAGTCCCTATGAAGGGCTGTCCTTTGCCCCTTTCTGCTAAGAGAGATAACAGCTATGACACATTTCAGTGGCAGAGCAGCCAGCCACTGGCCTGCACCATGAGGTGCACCAGGCTTTCTGCTCGGAATGGCCGCGGCCATATCTGCCAGGCCTARAATACACTTTCCACCTGCCTTTGAGTAAAACTTGGGTTGCAGTCCAGGAATTACGCTCAGTTAGATGGAGGCAGTTCCGGAAGTGGCAGCTAGCAAAGAGCACTGCAGGGAAGGACAGGTCAGTTCCTACCCTAAAGAAGAAAAATACATGTCAGCACCACAGCTATTTTTGTAACAATTTGCTCTATAAATAGCCTCAAAAAGAATTGTCTGAAAAGATTCCCACCTATGGTAACTTTGCAAAGTTTCTCTGTCAGCAGCCAGGCGGGCAAGAGCTGAGGGATGGCGACAGCTAGGTCAAGATGCTAGGATAGTTTACTCTATAACGTTAGCGTGATGTGGCATGACATAGATGAAAAGTATGAAGTATGATGGGCAACAAAAATCAAATATAACCTCAGCTATTCCAGTTCCCCTGGCAATAAGCATGAGTATTCGTATCTATATATACTTTGCAGTAACCTTTTCACAGCCAAGATCATAACTGGAATGAATGTCTGTATGAGCTAGAAAGACATGACCTCTTTTGTTTACATCAAAAAACAAACAAATCAAAATTGGTAGATCACTCTTTTTCAAATTCTTTATCTGTCATCATAGATACTTGCTTTTCAAGTTTACTGTCCAGAACTGAAATCCTGACCTTGATGAGAAATGCTTGGAAGCTGGCCATTTGTTCTGAACTTAGGATTAGACTTGAATTTTTTACCTGCTTTTTGTGAGTTTCTAAATGTGAGGAAACAGAGAGTAAACAAAATGAGGAAGCTTGCAAACCGTAGAACCAAGACAGAATAATATTAAACTACTCTATTTGCTCAAGAAACAAGTTATTATACAAAAAGTGAATCTGAATTGTCTTGTTAGTGCCACAGAGAGGTAAGATTTGGAATCTGGACTTTCGTTACTGCTGTTTTAGAGCTGCATCGCAATCATACACATGCATGCGCGTACATACCCATGTACACAGGTCTGGCTAATCTACAACATATTTTTCTATTTAAAAATCTTTCAAAAGATCTTTTTTAAATCCTGCTGTGTGGTAGATTCTTTTTTTATAATATTAGACCCCAAATTCTTTAATATGTATGTACCTGCTCGTCAATCTTTGTCCAAAACATTACAAATGCAAATGAAATGTTTCCTGTATTTTAAACATTGAAGCTGCTTTCTGTGAGTAATGTTGGAAAATAGGAGCACTGACATCATTCAGCAAGTTGCTGTATATTTATGTGGAAGCAGCTACTGAACTCTTACTTTTCTTATTGCACTGTAATTTACTGTAATTTTTTTCCAGTATTCCCAACTTTGCCAAAAACATCAGGCTTTGTGCCATTTTCCAATCGAATTTCCAAACCTTCTGCCCATTTAGCACTGAGTGTGCCTTTTTTAAGTTTTTTGAATTCTGTCATTTTCTTTATGTTGCTAAATCCAAGATAAGATTGGCAGGAGGGGCATTCCAAAGCAAGTGCAGCTCTCACCTGGGCAGGAAGGACAGTGCTGGAGCACTAGGGCTTGGGTTGCACTTAGAGGAGCTACATTCATTTTGCAGCCCCATCGCAGCCAGCTTGTATAATCATGGCAGGTGCCAGCTCTGCAGAAYGAGGTAAAAGCTGGCCTATCTGCCAAGTAGAAAGCACTCAAAAATGTATTAGGTGTTTTCAGTAGAAGAAATGCCCAAGAATGACATCTATGAAAGTGAGGACCCTTTTACAAGAGCAGGATTGTGCCTGAAATCTTACCTCAGCAGTATAAACTTGTTCTTTGGGGACTACAAGTCTTCCACTAAGATTTCAGTCCTAATCCTTCACTTGAAAATATGTAGAAAAAACAGCTCTTTATTGTAAAATATAGCCAGAGAGGAAACTTATTTTTATTTATTTACATATATATACATATATATATATATAAATTTTTCTCACTGTTTTGTGTAAGTGAATGTTCTCACTTCTCACTTCAGTTTACTTCTAAAAGAATGAGGTCATTAGGTTATTGCTTTTCTTTTTTTGCTGGACAGGACTCAAAGCAGACTGTGGAAGATTATCAGGCAAGATCTGAATAGGTCTCATGTTTAGGTGTGAGATAACCATTGACTCCTGACTCTGCACTTCTGAATATGCCCAGATCACAGAAGTGATTTGGACACTTCTGAATATGCCCAGATTTTTGCTGGCATGGTTAGGTTTCTGGCAGGTAGACTGAGGATGAGGGAGAAGTTTGAGAATCTAAGATTTTATGCTAGGTAGCTGCTCAGTGCATACCACTTTCTAGGTGTTTCTCCTTAAACCTCACTGTATATGTGCTCCTCATGATCTCAGTTTCTGTGCACAGTGCTGCTAAACTTGGCTAGCTGCCTCTCAGTAGTAAACGCTCGGAATGCCTTGGACAAGGATGTGTTACTGAAGTGATAGTCAACTGTCAAAAATATTAATACAGTACAAAACAGCATATTCCCTACAGCCCTTGCTTCTCTGTGGACCTTTGTCTAAAGAGATTGAAAGTACTATTGGCAGTACAGTATTGAAAGCTGAGATCAAGCAACAAGGAAAATAAAATGAGTCTCACTTTTACAAGGCAGGCCAGGTCATTTGTCTTAGTAAACTGAAGACCACTTAGAACTCAAGTGGGAAAGATGACAATGTGAGTCCTTGTCCTACAAGTCCTACTGGTACTTGCTCATAACCCTTTCTTTGCAAGTCCCGTGATGACCCAGAATAAACTCAGCTTCAGCCTGAGGTAGGTGGGAGGAAACCAGCACTCACACCAGCTGCCTCTTTCTTAGGATGATAGGCTTGTCACAGAAAGAGAGATCATCTGGAAGGGGATTAAAGAGTTATATAGCAGCAGAGAGAGAGAAAAAAAAAAACCCTAAAAATAGAAGAAACAAATAAGATGTATCAATGACATAACCCACATACATTTGTGGAATGAATATTCATTGTAGAATGAATAAATGAAGGTTCCTTCAAATTATATGATTTCCTGCYACCAATGAGTGTCATTTCCTACTGTATCTCCCTCCTCACAATTTGAGGGTGAATTTAGTACCAGGCWATGGTGCAGTTATGTGAGAGTGGCAAGCAGTAAGTCAGTGGGCCTAGGTGCAAATGGGCCTTGTTCTCAAGGACCTTGGAAGGGAAGCACATGTGTGATGGTTTGTGRTGCAGTTCCGTGGCTTGTATTTTATCTGAAGTTGGAGTGTGGGGAAAGGCAGAAAAATAAATAAGGTATAACCTGCCCATTCTGCACTTTAGGATTTACAGGGCAGAGTCTTTATTTGGATCATTCTTTTGGTCCTCCATCTCAGTACATGACTGTCTGGGAACTGAATCCTTTGGCAGGGTTGTTTGGAGCAACCAGTGCTGGGTTCCCTTTCAAGCAAAGGAAGCCTCAAGTGGCTCAGTGCCTGTGTAATGATGTTGTGTGGTTAGAGGCATTTGGGAGATGATTTGATTGAACATTTTGGGGAGTGAGAAAAATGGCAATTTGTTGAATTCAAATCTGTTTTCAGACAAGCAACATGTTTCCTGTTTAAAATGGTATAGGGAAACCATTAAAAGTTCTCAAAGATGAGATGATTTTTGAGATGATTTTTTGTTACTTTCAAAACAAAAATATTCCTTTCTTATAAATTAAAGCAACAGCTTTTTAGTAAAATTATTACAAAATGAAAAAATTAAAGTTCAGAGTAATCAAGATGAGCTATTTAATTTTGCACAATCCCTTTTTCCTCTCCCTCCAATGTTTTTCTCTCTGCCAGAGTTTTTTGCTCTGCCATATTATTAGAAAGAGGAAGAGTTTTCAAAATGTCAGTGATTCTTGTACTTTTAACTTTTACTTATAAAAYCAACCAAGAAAGCTGCTATACTTATGCTTGGAAAAAAGATGATATGGTAAAATCWAACTTCTTGCCACTTCTAGGGTGACTGCAAAAGCCTACTGAAATGCAATGCAGTTTAAATGAAAGGAGGTGTGTTAGAAAGCTGGCGTGGAGTCTCATCTCAGCTATAAAGGCTCAGTGCCAGTAAGACCAGCACAAAATAACCCTCCTGRTTCCAGCATTAGAATTGTGAGGAAAAAGCCCAAGTTGAGAACTTAGCCTTTCAGTGGCTCTGCTCCTGCATTGCATTTGTCATGAGATTTATAGATATCCTGTCGCATGATCTCTTATTCGAAGTTAATTTATAGATATTTTATATATAAGTGTGTGTGTGTGTGTGTAAATTAAAACATAAGTTGGAGGAAATGCAGTCTTAGCTRTTTTAAGTGTATTTCCTCACTGTACTAGTTCTAATATGATTTGTATAGGTATTCAAAAGACTGAAACTGGGTTACATGATAGTTCAATAGTCAAACATATTTGGTTTAAGTTATTTTTGAGCTATTGCTTATCCAGTAAATGTAATAATTTTAAATGCATTAATAKTAATCTTGACAAACATACAAGGAAAGAGAAACTACACAGACTCTATGAAAAAAAAAAAGCATAAAACCAGAATAAATAGGACATCTATTTTTCCCCTGTACATTACTTTATGTGCATTATTTGAATAATGTTAAGGTCTTTCTCCTTYAGTCAAGTTCCACCTGAAAGGAAGGATGGCTGGACAAGGCTGACAGTAGCAGGCCTGAGGTAGCTSTCAGAAATTCTGTGTTAGGAACTGGTATGGATGTAAGAAAGTCTAAATCAGCAGACTYTCTCCATGATGAGACTTTCAAGTAAGTGTTCTGCATTTGCCTAGTGAAGGCAGTTCTAATTTATTAGCTATTAAAAGAGCAAAATGACAAATCAGAAAACGAAATAGTGATCCTAGCACTCACCATTAAATTTGTCYGGTGGACCTGGTGGGTGATTAGTTGGGAAGCCAAATTAGTGGACACAGCAGTAGAAACTCCATCTAAAACAGAGTAGGAAAAGAGCTCATTTGAGTGATCCAACCTTAAAATACATACCATAGGCTATGGTGGAGTAATTTCTTAGAAATCACTATGTAGGAAAAAAAAAAAAAAAGATATTTGGAAGAAAGCTGTTTTCCCCAGCCACTGCACTCAGTAGAGCATTCTCTTGTGAAGTGAGAATCTCTTTACTAAGTGGTGAGGGCAACCTTAGGCACAAAACCTCCCAGGCTGAGGCCTCTGAATCACGCTGGAGTCATAAGGTTAATCATAGGATGAGACATCTACATGCACTGGAGCTGTGCAGCCTTGATGGACAAGGCAGACATGGTGGCATGGGGCAGCAAGTATGAAATGTGTCATTTAATTCCATGACTTTGCTGTGGGAAGAATAGAATCATTTCAAATAGAAAGAGAGATGGGAGGTGGAAATAAAAATATAGTYAAATGACTAAAAGAGCAAAGGAACAGAGGATAGGAAGGTGCTCATAGGATGAATCCAACATGAAGCTTTGAGAGAAAAAAAAATAGACCAGAGCAATGAAATRTGTTTTCCAGTGAACTATTTGAATTTGGTAAGTCTTTAAGATAGCTGTGAGGAAAATTATTTTGCTTATATGTTGATGCYCTTTGATATACCAAGCACTGGTACCACAAAGCAGTGAGATGGTATTGCAGCAGATGCAGACTAGGGAGACAGTATAATGATGTTTTATTCAAACAGTGCAAAAGAATAAGAAGGGAATCTGGAAACACCTGCATATTTTCAAAATGATTACCCCAATTTTTTTTTTTAAATAATATATTTTTTAAAAAGTAGCCTAATTACTTTTTAAGTGARCTTAAATTTAAAAACAGATGACATCTTCTGTTGGTCAAGTGAAGTGTTTTGTTTAATCCAAATTTTTTTTTTAATTTGGCGTAGAAAACTAATTTAAAAAAATCATGTTAAACTAAAAACATTGCCAGCAAAAAATGAATTTTCTTTTCCTCTTCCTAAATCCTAGAAGCCAAATATTTGCACAGTTCTCCTCTGAATGTCCAAACCTCCCTTCCTGGCTGCTTCTGCAGCTGCTGCTGCTGAATGAAGTCACGTTGCACTGTGCTGAKGCAAGCTTCATTCACAAGCAGGAAGGAGAGTGAGGCTTGTAAAGACAAAACAAGCAAGTTTAGTTCACTGGGCAAAATGAAGCAATGGACCGTGGATTTTTTTCTTTTCTTTTTTTTTTTTCCTTGAAGCAGCAGTAAAAGGGTTGCTGACATGATATTTTGGAAAAACTTGCTAKTAGGAAGGAAGTATGAGTGGGTGTAGATGAGAAGTAACTCACACTCATATGACACACATACACATTGCGAATATGTTAAAGTCCTGCAAACAAAGGCTAAGTCTGCCTGGTTAGAGAGAAACTTCTGGGCCACCCATCCGCTTTATCTTGTTAGTGTTATAAAACAGAAAATTAAAAACATTAAAGACCTTTTTAAATGTGGGAGCTTGTGCCTGAAGAAGTTATTATCAAACTTGTTTTATCCTTAATGATAGATCAAGAATAGAGTTCATCAAGAAGTATCTGGAATTTCAGSTGTGGATGTTTAATTTTCAAGTTTTAACTAGACTGCTCTGATATCTCATGAGATTTGTAAGGAAATCACTAGAGAGAATGTCAAAATCCAAAGCTCTCTTAAAAAAAAAAAAAAAGGAAAACAGTGTTTCAAACTCTACATAGTGAGAGTTAAAATTTATCTAATTTTTTTTTGTGTCAATGAGATCTATGAATATGACTGTTCTCATAATTCAGTAATGACCAGAAGGATAAGAAGCCATTCTGAATTAAGATGTACTGTAATAAAATGAAGCAAGATAACAGGAAGAAATAGGTGAACTGTTACTTATGTCAGAAATAGCCAGAAATCTTCCATAAGTAAAATCCAGGTTATCATATTCCTGCTTATAATATGAGGAGTTTTGGATATAGGAAAGACATCTTTAAAAAAGTTAATAATTTCTGGCTAGTTTTCAGTCAACTGCTAAAAAGTTATTTAATTTTTTTTCTTTATTTTCTATTGTAAAATGTTCTTCGAAATTCTTAAGACTCTCTCTTGCCATCATTCAGCCAGCGTATTCGTGCATTCAGGATGCATGAATACGTCTCTACTTTGTACTTATGTACACCTTCCTCCCTCAGAAAAATTTTCCATCTAAAAGTCCCTGGAGTCAAATACTCTAGATATTTGTGAACAAGTCAGTCCAGAGCTTGCAAGTGTGTCTCAAAGCATAAAACAACTTTTATAAATGTTTGATAAAATGGGTGATATTCCAAAAACTAGTCAAAGAACTTCAGAAATATGGCTTGTTCTTCACAAATAAAACAATTTGACCAGATTTAAAGATAATGCTTTTAAAGGTAGAGTTTCAGTGACAGTACAAATTAAAATTTTTTACGTAGAAAATGCTTGGGAAGTCTGTCCATTATTGCTCACAGAGAGGCTTTTAAACAGATGGAAGAGAGAGTAGCTACTGTTGCAAAAATGTGAGGTGAACTAATGACCTTTACCAATAGGGAAGAGCAGTCCTTCCTTGCATTTAGGATAACCGAGATTAATTAAAAAAAAAAAAAAAGAAAAAAAAAAAAAGAAAAGTTAAAAATAGCAGCCTGAAAAGGGGTTTCTTTCTTTCTTTCTCTCATTTCACTGGTAACAGTGAAATGAATGGAGAGGAATTTTTTCTTCCTTAAAGAGAAGCATTATTTTCTTACATGCTCCCATTGTGTCTGAGCTCAGGGAGTTGTTTATAACCTTTCAGCTCCACTGTGCTAGTATTTGAAACTTATTGTTTATTCAGTGCTGCCCATGTCCTTTTCTTGTCTTGAAGTTAAAACATCCATGTCATTATGGAACATGTGCTAGAATTCATGTGAAAAATCCAAGTGAACTATAGCATGTGAAGAGCAGTCCAGAATGAGCTGTGGCTGCTGCRTTTGCTACTGTAGTCACTTGGCTGTTAGTGGTCTTCCAGAATTGCTAAATGTCTCGTTGCAAGGGGCTTTGTGGGTTTTTTTTTTTTGGTGGTGGTAATTTGTTCAAATTGCTCAACCAGGACTAGAGGTCCAAGATGATGTCCTTTTTATAACTTCATGTCTGTGACCATGAAGTCAAAAGCACAAACAAATCTCTTTGCAGAGAACTTCATATTGCTGTCAAATCTGATACCAAAAAAAAAAAAAAAAGAAGAAGAAGAAACTCCAAAACTACTGTTTCCTCAAATAAATTTTTGTATGTTTTAGACACAGATGGAATGACAGGTACATGATGAAGGGCACCACAGTTACTCTTTACTCTTTATCAGACATCAGGTGTCTCTGAGTATAGCTTGTATCAATCCTTCAAGTATTTGTTCTTTTTACTTGCAAGGGTTCCCAAGCTCACTTACATGTGCTTAAACATAGACAGTTTTTAAAACTGACAGTTTTAAAACTGACAGTTTTAAACTGATAGTTTAAGTTTTTAAAAACTTAAACATTTTTCTACAGATAAATGTCCTTTCACCTTGCTTACCTGTTTAGGAATTTAGTTTCTAGTACTTTTGTTCTGGACTAGTAGTTCACTAGAAAATCGGGATGGTGCAAGGTCTCACATCTGTGCGCTCAGRCTAGAGCCTCCTTAGTGAAGGAAGGAGATCTGGCTTTTGTAGAGAAGTGTTCACAGCAGAACACAAGTTTCTTCTGCACTAACCATCTCTGTAAGGGAGAAAACAGCACCAATTTACTTGTTTTGTGCAGGTTAGTGGTATTTGAGGCTTATAGTGGGGGCAAATGCTAGATGAATAAACACAGTCCTAGAGTTCCTGCTTTAGAAACCATAAGAATATACATCTCTTCTTACAGCATACTCAATATTGTACATCTAAAGAGCTCTATTTTTATAAAAAATGGTTTTCCTTGCCTTTTTTGGCCGTATGGTCTGCATCATCATTATTAAATTATGAAAAATAATGACTCTATGCTAGTTTCATTTGGATTGGATTATGAGTGCTTATCTTGGCTGTAGTGCACAATAAAGCAATAGCAATAGAATAAAACTATTTTGCTGGGTTCCTATCCTACCTTTAATCTTAGGACCGCAAACAGTTCTGCTAATAATTTACTACTCAGAGATGTAGATATGATTTTTAGTATTCCTTTTAAAATGGAATACATAGGATTGCAAAGGCAAAGTATATCAATTTTTCCGTAAGCCCTGAATGCCTCTGGAGTGAGGTGCTGTAGCTAAGTTACCTCCCTCTGCTTTTCAGAAAGTGGTGATTTTGTGTACATCTTAAAGTAATTCTGTTTCAGTTGAATTCAACCAAATTATCTTCCCTCTCTGAAAGAATAGGCCTTAAGGTCTTGCATCCGAAAAATACATGAGTCAAATCAAATACCACATAGAAAGATTGTGGTTGGAGAATAGATCTGGTTGGAGTAGACTGGTTGCTGCTTTGTGACCCAGCTAACCACAATAGATAGGATGTATAATATAATGTAATATGATATGATATTATATATGATATGTAATGTATAGTGTGTAGGTTTATGTATATAATATAATAACTGAGGAGATGTAACAGTTCTAGATGTCATCTAAGTTTGTAGCTATCTAAGAAGTGGTATGAATAGAGTCGTATATAATGCTCTTTCCGTATTCCCTACTGCTCAAATTAGTCTAGGACTTGGATTCACACACTGAGCGTGTCCCCAGCCTTTTTTGACAACTCCTCAGTATGCCTGAAGACTGTCTAGCTCAGATATCCTTTGCACAGTAGATACTTGAGGAGTAGGGTAAGGATGGTACATATGTCTAACTCTTTGAGGTAAGCATAGGGCATCAGGTATTGAACCTATTCTCAGAAGTTCCCACCTTCATTCATAGTTCTGCCACTGGCGTAATCGATGACTTGTTTCTTCATTTCCCTAACAGCAGTGTGAGGATATATTTGTCCCAACAGGTCATTACGGACTGTGTTTAAAGTGCTTCCAGATCTGCAAATGGAAAGCAGCGTATGAGAGCTGCTATGTATTTCTGTGAAGAGAAAAGCAACAAATAAAAGAGACAGGGTCAAAGTTGTGATCCTGAACCTTCATCCTAGGTTGCTGTCCTAACCCAGCTGTGAGATCTTTCATTAACTAGCTTTTCTTCTACAGCATGGATGCCCAGCTTTGTAGAGTATTCTTAAAAGTTAATCTGTTTGCAATATCTAAGTATTCTTTTCATTCATATGAAAAAGGATTTTTGAAATGCTCTTTAGACATCATAGAAATTATAGAAACAGCCAACTGAGCAACTGTCTTCTCAAAAAATTATGAAGTGTGTAATTTGTGTAAAGAAAAAAAAATATGTAATGTGTAAAATTTTACCTTGGTTGTAAACACACTGCACATGTATACGTGCAATTAAGGGACCTGAATGTTGCAGTTAAGTTCTTTGTATGCAGTTACTTGGGAAAAGAGAAAGAATTGATGCTAAAAAGGTCCCCTTTAAGTTCTATTATTCTCTATTGTCTTCCCTTCTGCATGCTCTGTTCTCCTCGTGGCATTTGGGATATTGTAAGATGTACACATAGGAATCAGAAATTTTGCCTCCAGATAATGTGTTATCAGTAACAAGACTACAGAGTAAAACTACCTACTACCTACTTTCTCTCTCCATCCCATTACCAATGGTATGATGGTCAGAGCAGTGACTGGCTTTCCTGCTGAACAGTTTCTGTAAATAGCTGAAGTAAAATAATGGTTAAATGAAGAATCCCAAGGAAATCAGAATCCTGCCTGATGTGATACCTGACAACCATAAGGAAGTATTGTCCTAGTCTTGTCACACCACATTGCACTGCCTAATACTGAGACAGTGGGAACTCTGAGTGTCTTCAAATGCAAGAGTTAGAAAATGAAGCATTTTGAATAAGCTGAATCTTGTTAAGCTTCCAGTGCTTAATGTTTCATTTCTTGTTTGGTCAGCATACTGTACTTAAATAAAAAAAGATCTCAAGTTTGTCACAGCCTTAGAAGACTTCAGCCTGAACACTCATGATGATTGAAGTAGGATTGTAACAGAGCTAGTTCAGCGGCTTTGTTTTTAGGGTTGATTTTCATAGTTGTGTTTTGTTTTGCCTTTTTTTTTCCTTTTTCTTTTCTTTTTCTTTTTTCTTTTTTTTTTCCACACAGTAATACTTTCCCACTGACATTTGTAACCATTCAGCCTGGAATCATAATTCACTCTATGAATTTTTAGTCAACAAATGGGCTGCTATTCTTCCAGGATAGCAGTGTCTAAAGCCTGAGGATTTAGAAACTCTGTATCATGGAAAAAAAATATAGTTGATTCTTTTCTCTAAGGGAGAGTCAGGATCTTTGTTTGAAGGTTGTTTGATTGAACTGTGGTAATAGAGCATCAACGGTCTTTTTAATATTGTCTGCTAGGGTAAAGGTATGGTCTATATGTGTTTGACTGAATGAGATGGTCTGGATGATATCTTTGTTTGCTTATGGCAGAAGAGATGTTGAGTAATTCTGATGGAAGGTTATTCTCTTAAGCCAAGTGCATCAAATCAGCGAACAAGGGAATGTTGCATAGAGATTTGCAGACCTTGGTTTTCTGTAGGAAACTTGAGGAGTTGTGGTCTAAAAACAAGTTAACAGGACCCGAATCATTCGTTTTTATTACTTCAAAACAGACAATACTTTGATTTCTTTTCATTCTTCTTCTATTTTCCCTGTTGTGTGTTGCAGAATATCCCTGAGCAACTACCTACCATTTACTCTAAATGCAAGAGTTGCAGAAAATCCGGTCTGAATATTCCTGCTCAAGACCTGATACAAAATAACACTGGGAATATTGTTTGCAATTTCATAATAATCACTTTTGAATTCATCTTTACCATGTGGAAAGCATTGTGTTCCTCTGCCCTAAGTCAAATAGTATGGCAGGATTTCCAATAGCCACCTTGTTACATGACTGAATTCCTAAGAATGTATTGGTTAATTCTGAATATAGAATTGAACATCATGGATGAGGTGCTACAGACAACAGGTTTTGGTTCAGCATATGTTGCTGTGCCCTCGGAGTAACTAATTAACCAGCTCTCCTAAAAAGGACTATGACAAGTTTCCTTATATGAGATGTAACAGTACAGACCTGACTGTGCATGAGGTCTTGCAGTTTTGTAATGAAGTTTATTTAACCTTCAGTTCCTGCTCAGATTCCAAGTTGATTAATACTGTAATATATCCATACAATTCCATTTAAAATTTTGGTTGTACAGTACTTTTTTCACTTTCTGTCCTGGTGCATACCGTTGCACTGTTTATTTTCCATCTGCTCTGGAGGTAGCCAATGTCAGCAGTGGATGTAGTGACCTCCTGCTCTTGACAGTGAGTTATACCTGTCAGGCAGCATGTTGCTATAATAGTCCTAATTATAGGTTTACAAATAGGAGAACTGAGGAAAGGAGGAAAAAGGGTTCCCATTTTTGTGAGCATGGTTCAGGGTGAAGCTATCTGACAGAATCAGTGTCGCGACAGTGTAATTTAGAGCAGTGAGTGACACCAAGCAGGTGGAAAGAAGAGGAAAATTCAACATAGGATACACTAACCTGACTCTGAATTACCAGAACACTCTCCTATCTCAAACACCATGTATTTGTTCCAGAGGACAGAAAAATGAACCAGGATTGATTCTTTTTTTTTTTTTTTTTTAATGAAATAATTTTTCATGATTTATTCAAATTGTTCTGCATTGCATAATGTACGTTGATACTATCAGAAGGAGAATCAGGTAGCAATCGTCACAGTAATGCCCCCCTTTCTGATAATGTGCAACGTGATGCACTGCAGGTTTAATTGGAACCAGAGACTTTTGGACATTTCTACCCACTACCAATTCACATGGTGAAAGTAAATCAAGCCCTATATAAACAAAACAGATGGAAGTGACGCTAATAGTACAATGTCAGCAGTATCCACAGATTGACAGAGCTAGTTATGTTGCCAGATGCACAGAATGTTGCACTACTTGTTCCTTATAAACTAGACTTGATGGAGTATGTCAATGTCAAACTCCTTGCTGATTTACACACGAACATACAAAGACATGCACACTCACAGATACTCACGTTCCTGTGATCTATATCAACCATACCATCTGCTTTCTGCTTTGCATGCGGTAGCTAACTAACTATCCTACTGTGCATGGGTATCACTGAGTACATGCTGTGGAGGCAAACAACAGTTTTTTCCTTCCTCTACCCTATTTAGTGTTATAAAATAGGCTCGTTAACATTTGCCACCTAGGCACATATATTCCACATGTATTTTTGAAACTTATTTCTCATTTGTATTTATTCCCTTGGCCAGTATATCTTTTTCACATGGCCAGAAATTTAGAAGAAARCTATGCAGCTTTAGCATACAATATAGCCTGCATTTCCCCCTGGAATAAGCACTAAATAGTGAGTTCTAGACAGGTAGCAGCACTTAAAGCAGAAGTAATGTTTCATTATTTTTTGCAACAGCTACACTCACTTAAGAGTGTATCAAAATGTCTTCATCATACTGCAGCATTAGCTGTAAGTGCCAAATGTCACAAAAAGGATATGCTGCTGGAAGGGACAGAAAGCTGACCCAGCTACAACCAGTGCCTAAAGTCTCTTTCTGACCCATTTCCTTGTCTGGCACCTGTCATTATAACAATCTTTCCAAAAGATCTACGGAAATTACACTTACCCTCTGGTAACTAGGTAACATAATCTCCCGGAGGCTAGCTAATTGCAGCCCATGATAACCTCACATACAGCAACTGTTAAATTTTTCATTTCTTTCAAATTATTATGGATCAGTGGAGAGGGTATTGATTTGATTCATTAACTGATTCCCAGTCTGTTCCAAGGTTAATGATTACATGTATCTCAATTACATCCTTAACAGGTTATACTGTATGATTTGTTTCAACTGCAGTGTACATTGCGTATCTTCCACAGCTGAAAGCCTTCTTAGCACTTGATGATTTAATAAGGCCTTTTTTTTTCCATTACATTGAACATGCCTACAAGGCACAAGTGCATTTGGGATAACATCAGAAAGAAAGCTTTCCCCAAATTCTTTAAAGAGCATGTGCAGGACGCACTCTGACTACCAGTCTCAAAAGACCACAGAGATGCCCAGAGAGGGTTCTCTGTGCCATACTGAGGTTCAAGATACTTGAAGACATTCCAGAAGATACTGRAAGTGATGATAGATTCACTCTGGTTTTATTGTCACATGAAATTCATATTACCTGTCAATTATCTTTTAGGCTGTTTTGGGTTACTAAACTGAAAAGGACTTTACAAATTTTGAATGAATATTTGTATTTGTCAGTTTGAGTTCTAATCGTCTGTATATTTTAGCAGTGATGCAGTGATTTCACTCTTCCTGGTAGTGCTGCAGAATTTTTTTGGCTTAAAAAAGCTTTGGGAATATTTACATTGAGCTTTCCTATAATGCAGTCACAGAAAAAGGTTTTTCATCACATGCTACCACTGGTACGATATTATTCCTAGTACTGCTTTCAGATTGCTGCAGAGCCTCATTTGGAACTGAGATCCATGGTGCTAGGCTTTGTACACATCATGAAGGACAGGCCCCTAGGAAAGCATCATATGAAACACAGGTGTGGGAAGTTACACAGCGGTACAGAGAGAGATCTGTCAGAGCAATTCAGATCTCCTGTGCCTATGGTACATGCTGGAAAACAGTAATCTGATGCTTTCTGTATCTGTTATTTGACTTTTGCATACTGTTTCATCAACTATGTGAGATCACAAATACTGGCAATAGGAAAGTTCTTCCTGTGTGATTTAGAAATTTAATTAAATAGTACTTCACTTAGTGAAGTAACAGTAACTCTCTGTTATCTGAGGTGCTTAAAGTGCAAGCCATCACAGTCACTACATGTCTTTTGAATGGATGGATGGATGGATGGATGGATGGATGGATAGATAGATAGATAGATAGATAGATAGATAGATAGATAGATATAGATATTATTACATCTTTTTGCAGACTGGTAAATTGAGACTTGGAGGCGCTGAGTTTAATAACCAAGGGCACAGAACAACTCAATGTCAAAACTTAAAACACAATGCAGAAACCCTGACTCTCTGCCAATGTTCTGCTTCTTTTGACAAAGCTTCTTGGAGTGTGTATTCTGCAAATCTAAGACCATTTTATCCTTTCATCTCTCTCTCTCAATCTGTTACTTTGGAACCCCAAGATACTGTAGTTTAGTTTGGAAACTAGGAAGCCAAATGAGTATAGTCATGAGGAAAGACTTCAGTTATACAATCTATTAAATAAAACAATAGAGCTTGCAGCTGAGCTATTAAAAAGCGTAGAGCAATTTTTATTTCAATGGCTACATTTTATTTCCTCTTCTGAGTGACTGTTAACAAAGGGCTGCTGAAAGGACTGGATAAAAAGTAGACGTCAGATGCAAGATCCATGAGTTAAACAACATTATTAGATACAATTTCATAAAATCTAGTTGCTTTTCTGCTACTAGAAATCATGTCCTTTTGTCAACTTGTGGTCACATCAGCACTTCTGTTGATATAATTTGCTCCAGCTGCAGAGCATAGCTGGCCTGCAAATCAAGAACGAGAATAGGGACAGTCAGGAATAACTCAATGGCTTGGATAATGTGCAAATCACTACGCATCTTGCTATTAGTATAGTTTATTTTCTCTCAGAATATTTGGAACATGAAAAATTTATCTTTAGTAAAACAGCCGATCTGACACTTTACTGAGAGCAGAACTGGCTGGCTAGCTTATTGTAACACCCCTCCTCCCCTCACAGCTCACATACATATACACCCCCCACTCTATAATCATTTAAGTGGGATTATCATATCAAAACCCTTCATTATCTTTCATTGAATTCAGACCAAACACCTAATTTCATATATTGTTTGAGGTCTCCCTATAATATTGCTCACAGTCCTCTACATTCATTTTTCAAATGTTTAAAAGACTACGTATATATTTTTTATTTCTACTTCCTTTCCTACTTTTAGCTTTTTCTACTTTTTACTCAAAATGGGTAGAAGAAGAAGTAGTCCATCCGTGCTATAATGAGATCCTTCAAACTCCATCCTTTTGGACAGATGGGAACCTGGTTGGAAATGAAACACAGCACATCTGGTGGAGCACAGAATGAATGAACATTGTGTGAAAATGGGAAGAGACTTACTAAAGCAGCTATTCTCTTTTGTCTCTGCTTGAATAGGAACCATAGCAAAGCAAGATATGAACACAATCCTTGTTTTAATGTAATTTTTAAGCATACCTTTTATTTAACACAAAGCAGGCAGTACCAGGAAGCTGCAAAAGTCCAAAGGTTCTAAGTTCACATTGAAATCAGAGATATCTGCTTGTGATAAACAATGAAGGAAAGCAAAACAATAGGAAATACAGCTGGGAGCACACCCTCCTAAAAAGAGTGATTAATCATCTGTGAAAATACTGCAAAAAATTTGTTTTTCTCTAGTGCAAGTAAGCTGCATATCCTCCTTTTACAGAATGGGAAGTTTTCAGTGCAGGTGCAGTGAGAATTGCAGATTTGTTGCTTAAGGTTTCTTCACAAGTCCTGGCAAAACAAACGTTTTCCTCTATAGTTTGTTCCATTAAAAAGACCATTTAGGACCAGTCTAGCACCATCTAAAACCACTGCATTGATTTTGTTTATCTRTTATTTTTTCTCAGAGTAGGAGCATTGCATGATCTGTAAAATGCTAATTGTGTGAAAACTGCGCATTGCCCATTTTTATGAAGGTTGTCTTGGTGAAAAAGACAAGGCTTGTGCTTCTGGCATGTTAGGAATGCTCCATCAAGCTAAAACTAAGAACTGCTTCACAATAGCAACTGTATATTCGGAATGAACCCTGTGCTTTAATCCATACAATTCACTGTTGCTGTATTTATTGTATGCTAAAGGCCATATTGAAAATTATTTCCTATATGTAACCTGGAGAATTATTAACTGCATAGTTACTTAGTAATGCTTTCATTATTATGAAATTGCTATTATGAAATAATAGTAATTATTTCATTTTGATATATATTGTATATATAATGTTTCTTATTCAAGATATAAAGTGATGGTCGAAAGGAGGAACTGACTTTACTGCTGATCTTCTCTGAACTACTCGTATTGCTAGATTGGTGGATTGTAGAATAATTGTATTTCCTTTAGCCTTTGCCAGAGATGGGATGTGAGTGTGCATAGTCTGATTTGTTGGGTAAATCTTTAGCTTCTGTTTTTCAAAATTTATGTTCCATAGTAGAGTGTTAAATCTACCATTCCTACCTATAATTTAAGAGGGACTGAATGCTACCTCTTGATTTGACATCAACATTTTTTTGTGGGGGGAGGATGTGGAACAGAACAGTATCCTGAAAGAAAAAAAGAAAAGAGAGAGAGAAAGAAAAATGTTAAATATATCTTTTGTCATTTATGCAAAGTGAATATTAACATCAATTCACAGTCATCTTTTCTCCTTTGCTCTTACTTCTGTGCGCTTGCTTTATCTCAGCAGTACAATAGACAACCCCAGCTCATTAGTATCTTGCAGAATACGTTTTTAAAAGATTAGAGCGACATCGGCCACAAAGCTGCTCTGAATCTCGTGAACAGCAAGGAACTTCCACAAGTATTCAGTGCTAAAATGAAATCATACAACTACCCCAGACTCTGCAAAATCAAGGCTCAAAATAATTTTGAAATATGAACTACTTAATCAGCTGTGTTCACCAAATTTCATTCATTGTTTCTATCAGCGTTTCTATCCTTTTTTCATTTAGGAAACTGGTAATTTAAGTCATTTCGGGAATGCCATTGGTAGTGTCACTCTGTGCAACCCTCACTTCCACAGGGACGGGAGTCCCAATGTCAGGCTGTATAACCACTGTGCTTCCAGAAATGCTGTGCTTTCTAATATAGAATCTTGTATTCTCTTATGTTTTTGGAATATAGAGGAAACTTTCCCCTTTTCAATAGAAATGCCTATGCACAGTAAATGAATCACCCTAAAGACACATGAATGCCAACCTGATGCCATCTATGATAAAATGATCAGCTTGGTGGAAAAGGGGAGAGCAGATGATGTTGCTTATCTGAAGTAAGGCTTGTGACACTGTTTCCTGTAACATTCTTAGGGACCAACTGTTGAAAACTAAGTAAAATGGACAGTGAGGTAAACAGAAAACTGTCTGCAACTGCTTGGCTGTAAAGAGCCGTGAGCAATGGCACAAAGTCTAGCTGGAGGCCAGTAAGCAGGCGTGTCCCACAGTGCTTGTTACTGGGTTCAGTACTGTTTATTATCCTCACTAATGACCTGGGGAAGGGCTAGAATGTGCTTCCAGCAGGTGTGCAGACAGTAAGAGACTCTGAGGAGTGAATGATGCAACAGCCAAGCAGGCTCACATTCAGAGGGATCTTAACTGGCTGGAGAAATGGACTAACAGGAATCTCATAAAGTTTTTGCAATACTGCAAAGTCCTGCAGCTGGGGAAGAATAACTCCATACACTGATACATGCTGGGGGACAAACAGTTGGAAAGTGGCTTTGCAGAAAAGGACCTGGGAGTGCTGGTGGATACTCAAGTTGAACATGAAACAGCCGAGTGTCATTGCTGCAAAGTTGCCAGCAGCATCCTGGACTGCATCACCAAAGCAGCACTGAGAGGCTGAGGGAGATGATCATTCCCCTATGCTCAGCACTGGTGAGGCCACATCTTGAAAAGTGTGTCTGGTTCTGCACTCCTTCCAAACTCAACTATTTTGTAATTCTGTGAATAAAAGTCATCTGTCCAAGCTCAAATGAGGCAAGATGAAAGCGAGCTTCAGTACACTGAAAATTTGCCCTATCATTTATTGATGGCATGTTTTCAGCATCCACCAAATCAGCAAAATATCTTCAAAAATAGTTGTTTCASCTCCTAAACCCTGCATCTCCCCTCAAAGAAGGGTAATAAAGCAGGAGGTGCAGGGGCTTGGATCTACTAGCAAAGACTGAAAGGCTTAATTATGCAATCAGAATCAGACTAAGGCTAATCATCTTCAGAATTTATTGCCTCAAACAAAAAAGATTTGCCTCTTAATCAAGAATTTCCCACAAAAATAAGAATATGAGAAGTTGACTATCTTGGACAGATGTAAGAGTAGCACAGAATGACATGTCGGATAAGAGGAAGAAAGAGAATAAAAGATTCAAAATGAGAGAAAGGAGGGTCAAGTCAATTAGAAGAGATGTTATGTGATACTATGTCTTTGTTTTATACTTAGATATCATATTTACTAGTGCTATAGTTACCTTGAAAATCAGATCAATATACCCAATTATAATAAGAAAAAATTATTTGAGGTTGGCTAATATTCATGGAGACAGCTCTGCTTCCTCACACATAGAGTCTTGGGACACAAAGCAATAATGATTCTGCTTTGCAGCTATATCCTAGGAGCCTCTCCTCCATTCTTCCTCTCACCAGAGCACTCCTGGGAAGACACAGTCAAAAATAATAATTTGGGGTTTGGCCTAGATGATCTCTAATGGTCCCTTACAACCTTAAGGATTCTATGATTCTGTAAGGAGAAACAAGATGCATCTATTGTATATATTGCAAAATAGCTTCATTCACTGCTCTCTGCAGGAGTGACATGAGATGAAAAGCTGCTATAATGCCTAGGAAATCTGTTTAGGGATGAAATACCTTTCGATGTTACTTGGCTGCTTCATTTATGAGGAGATATATATATACTGAGAGAACTCGATGTCTGAATACAATTAAGCATTTTCCTCCAAATTTTACATGCTCAGAATTCCTGCTTAGAAGCTTTTGATCTAGAGGCAAATCTCAATGCATCTGTATTTTTGTCAGTAAAGGTCTCAAAGAATTGGGGTTCTACTTCTGAGTGAATGAGGAAACACAGTGGAGGTGCTGGAGGCAAGTAGCTCACTGCTAATGCTTTCCCTGTTTATGTCCCTGAACAAATCTGATATTCGACTCATTTTCAAGTTTCATCTACTAGCCTCAACTCCACACAATCTCCAGTGAAAGGAAGAGATGTTGTCCCTAGCATTTAACCAATTTCCTAGTGGTTAGAAAACCATGCTGATGGCGAGGGAAGAATTTTCTGGAGGTGGAAGAAAATGTGTGGTTTAATTCTCATCAGACAGCGTAGGAAACTGAAATGAGGTCTTCCACATCCGAGGCCTTAAGCGGACAAGCATGTTGTGACCRTCTGCTTTAGCAGCTGCTACCAAAAAATATCCAAATGTGGATATTACAAATTCCACAAGATGGTTTGATGTGCGATATTAGGTGCTACAGGCCTCAGCACTGTGACACATAGTTCTGCCTAGTAGATCTAGTCCTTGGTCTCGCAAGATTCGGTAAGAACAACCCCCACCTTTTTTGGCACAAGCTGTGCTTGCTTGGAATTGTGCTGCATGTGATCAGGTCACTGAAGGACGTCATGAAACAGCCTTTCTTGGAGTTGGGCAGCCTGTAATTTGTGAAGTGTCTCCAGAATGGAGATCGATTACTTTCATTCTTCTTTTATGGCACTATATTTGTTCACGTATGGATTGAGCCCGTGCTTTATCGTCCTTAAATAAGGAATTGGTTGTAGCAGTCAGCAAAATGTRCAAGGCTTGTCCTAAGTGATAGTGCAAACACACATGCTTTTCAGGCCACCAAATTGCTAAGTCTGTGTCAACTCTTAAGTGATTATCTATTATCTTCAATTTGGTCTATGTCTAGACAGAGGGTGGTAACAAAAGTATGGGKTTTTTTCCCACAGTTTCCGCTCTGATTCAAAAAGGAAAATATTTTTCCTATACAGTTGGAAAAGTTTGAGGGGTAGGCGGGGAGGTGGRTGGAGAGGGAAGACACTCTTTTTCAAAATGTCATTCTTCCATCGCAATGTCATGGCTTTGGATAGCCCTGCCAGAGTCAGCGAAGATAGCGAGCTGGAAGGTCATTTGAAAGCACAGGATACTCCAGCACACCCCATAAAGACTAGTTTTATMTGAATGAATGAATGACCTGCTGCTGGGGTTCAGTTTCATGGAGTGTCAGACCCCTGGCCTAAAGGTGCTTTTCCATCACTTCAGATTCAAAGGAATCTCACTGTGAAAGATGAGAATGAGAGCACTGCCAGGTTGTGCAGCAGCTGTGAAAGCGAGGGAAATGCTTTAGCTGGCAACAGGATTTTCTGGTTAAAAAGAAAAGAAAACAAAAGAAAGGAAAAGGATAAAAACATCCCTAAAAGGATATTTTATATAGTTTTCAATKTAGTTGAATTTTCTGTCCATAAGCCGTGACATTTCACTGGAGATGTCTGTGGATCCCATGAGTATTTTGGGAGAGAGAGTAGATGAATTTTTTGAGGTGCAGAGAACATTAACTAGAACTGCTACAACACTGTCTGTGCTTCATATAATCCCAGATGTGAAACAAGAARGGTCTAGTACGAATGGATCCTGGAATGCTTTCTGTTGTTCACTCAGTGTTTTGGCTGGCTTAAGTGGTTTATAGGATTGTTCTCATTTTGTTTTGCCTAAAGATCCATTTGGCTAGCATGTTGTAAGCAAAGCACAGACGCTCACAAAGCATGAAAAGGGAAGAAATAAAATTGCACGACTAACAGCATTACAAGGCTAATTTTAAGAAATGCACTTTAGATTTATACAGCTGACAGACATGCAAGGAGTTAAGGCCTAACTTATTTCTCTTTCATTTTCTAGATGTTTTTCCTGGAGTTTGATCCAATTACCAGAGAGCGTACATGGATCTCTAGACTACAGAGCTGTATTCCTGCTGTGCCACTGATTCATTGTCTGACTAGAAAGCAGTCTAATCAACTTTTTCTGTCTAGGTTGCCTGCTTGGGAGAAAGGATGATATAATTATTTCACTGAGACTTAAATTTTAGGAAGTGGTCTGATATGCTCTGATTTAACACTGTGTATTAGTTTAGGGAATATTATCTTCTTATCATTCCTGTAGGATAAACACAAGTCTCAGTTCTCAATCATTCTTAAGTGTTCTCTTTCCGTTGTCTAAAACTATATATCAGCAAAAAATCCCTKTGTTGCATGATGTAGCCTACTAACACAGAATCATCTACAAACACTCCCTTGGTATGATGCAGGGTTATAAATGTCAGGGGTTTTTTTTTGTTTTATTTTTATGCATGACAGGTATTTAGTGTAGCTGTGGCTTAGCTACACTTCTCCTCTCACTCTCATTATAGAACGACCTGGAGTCAACACAGAGTGCAGAGGACAGGTTTGACATCATGGGAGAGGTTTTCCTCTTGAGGGACAAGTGTTCTTGCACTGGTCCCCATGGTGGTCTCCTAAGCTCCAGTGAATAGCATCAGGACCGTGTTTTGTCCATTCCTACATGAAAAGGAACTTACATAAAGATACAATTTGAAAAATAAGTTCTGTATATCTGTCTTTTCCTGTGTCTAAGAAAGAGGCATACTGAAAATCGTGTTATTGAAATGAGTGGGGAGAACAAAGAAACTTTACCTAACTGTTAGAAGAGGGATCTCTGAGCTATGAAAACACTTGCTATTTAAACTGTAATAAAGGAGAAAATAGATTTTCACCATACAGAAATATCAGAGCATATGGTAGTAGGACACTGTTGGGTAAAACGACCATTTTGTAAAATTGAATGTTAACATTAGGAGAATCGCAAATTATGCTTTATTTCTCCTTTGGCAAATGTGCCTGGCACATTGGTGCTGACAACTGGGTTGTCTGATCTCTGACAGACAACAAAGTTGTAGCCAGAACAACCAAGAATAGCCAAGAATTTGAGGCAACTCTCTCTGTTTCTCAATTTGTCATAGCAGGATGAAACATGGACTAAGTAGGATCAGATAGAAAAGGTTTAATGTGCAATGCCAAAGGTAAAGCATATTACCAGTATGAAAGTAATATTGCACATATACTTGACCTGGAGCAGGAGTGGGCACTATTAATTCTATGTAGGTATGAAGCTCCAAACTGCATAGACCTGTCCTAATTGGAAACCTGCTCCTGAAAGATACCCAAAGTGTCCATCTGTTTTTACACACTCGAAACACTTGCAAGTTTGTCATGCCAAGTATAATTGAACTTAACTGAAATGTTAACAGTTATATCAGCAACAGGAGAGGTATTTTGTAATTTCTTTAAAACATAACATCCAAAAGGACACTACCAAGAGACTCTGTAGATGCATCATACACCAGGATTTCTGCAGTGTCTTATATTTGCTCCTGTCACCCTGTCTTGTGTGGAAGAAGAGCTTCCATGTATTTACCATTAGGCACAAGTAGTCAGTATCAACATTATGACCTTGTCATATATGTATTAGGTAATACTAACAGGTCTGCAAGTTGCCTGCACAGCCACTATTTGTGTTTATGTTGCATTCAATTGAAGAACAAGCCTTTGCTCAAAATTACATCTCCCATGCCAGCTCCTTTCCAGAAGAGTAAAACAACAGTCCTTGAGGGCTATGTGTGCGTGTGGACAGCAGGATGCCCTTGCTGCCCCTGCCCTGTTTTCCAGACAGATGCGGCTGAAGTCTCCATGTGTGACCACAGAAACCTGTGTGACCAGAAACCTGTGTGACCACATTCATGTGGTACTTAAATTAAATGAAATTTTTGCTGTCTCTCAGTGAGTCTTACTAACTCAGGGCCACATTAAAACACTTAAATCTCCTGTTGGTCAATGTAGTGTATAAACATAGCAAGACTATGCCAGATATCTCTATTACAACCAGACATAACTTGAGATGTAAGCTTATGCAAAGAGTCACTTTTTATTTTTTTTTTTAATTCCTATCCAATCTGTGTATTTATTTTGGTGTTTAGTTTTAATCCTTTAGTATTCTCTTTTCAAAGGGTTTGGAGCTGAAATGGCGTAGACTAGCTTTCCAGTTTCACTACTGCTTTTTTTCCTGAATATGTCAACAAACATAGCTTGTCGTGAGACCTCTTGCATTTGACTGCTTGGCAACAAAACTTTCAAAGGATACTGACAAAGGATAAGCATAGCCTATAAGAGGACAATTCTGCTAGGGTCCGTCTCAAAGCAATGAGAAAAGAGTTGCTCCTCTGCAGGGTGACTCTGGTGTGTGCTCAGTGGCCCAAAGAATAACTATGGACTGCAGAGAGAAACCTGGAGAGGCTTTCTGGACTGACATTAGCTTTTGTGCATATGTATAGCTGGCATCAGGCTTAATGACACAATTTAGGTATTTGGACCCAGCAAAGAAGGGACTAGAAATATATATAATTGGGCAGAGGGGAGCTCTGACTGCATGGAGAACCGTTAAGGGCCTGAGGCTACTCTAGCTACTTCCATCCATCCTACTTTTGTGAGGCATTACAAGTACATGGTGGGAAGCACATCTGCATGTCGTGTATGACATACTCTTATATCTAAGGGGGAAGGGCAATGTCTATGTGGTCACACAGCTGCCATAATTTGGGGAAACTCTGAGAGTGTTCTCATCTGTGCTAGAGGATACTCTCCCCTATTGGCTGTGTCCAGACTTGTGAGGGGAGTTTACAGTTATATTACATTAACAGTTCTTTCTGAGGCCTTTAAGATCATTGAGACACAGATATGACCTTTCCAGTTTATCATGATCTCTTTGTGATGAGGTAGCATTTCAGTCTCTCACCACAGAAAATGATCTGATTGGGATCAAATGAATCTCATTCATGCTGATTACTGTGATAGCTGTTGATCTCTTTCAGAAGAGATCTAAGAAATAATTAAATGTCTTGGAGAGCAGTATAGATGAAACAGTAGGAGCCATCACTGTGTAGACTTTGGCAAAGCTTTGGTAACCTGCATCTTGGCATATGCATGCACTGGTACATGTGTGTGTTTGTTTTGCATACATACATGTTTCTATATACAGAGTTCATATGGAGTTACATCTTTTGGGGGAAAGATAAAATATCCCTTTTTCCTGGTTTAACAGGGACTACAAGCTGAAGTTTACTGACTGAGTTTAAAATAAATTTCAGGAACTACTCTTATTTTATGCACTGATGAATATCAAATTGTTTTCTTTAAATATAGACCTATCTTMCATCTTTGGCATATAGCTCGATTGGAAAATTATTTTTAAATAGATTGCACTCTGATCCATTCCAGAAACCTAATGCTTACATGAATGGAAAATTATAAGGATGATAACACACAAAAGAAACAAAATAGTAAGACGATTTGCTGTAAAAATGCTACCAAAAAAAATTWAAAAATATTTTAAGGTTCTTCTTTTCCTATCTTTCCACTATAACTTTGTATTTTGTTTCATAGTGTGTCCAGTAGTGTGCCCTGCCTCATGGACATTGAGATGATGGAGCATGTCCAGAGAAGGGCAACGAAGCTGGCAAAGGGGCTGCAGCACAGACCTGAGGGAGTTGGGTTATTTAGTCTGGAGGAGACTCAGAGGAGACCTTATCACTCTCTACAACTACCTGGAAGGAGGTTGTGGTGAGGGGAGGGTCGATCTCTTCTCCAGAATAACTCCAGATAGGACAAGAGGAAATGGCCTCAAGTCGGGCAAGGGAGGTTCAAGTTAGACATTAGGAACAAAATCTACACAGAAAGAGTGGTGAAGCACTGGGACAGGCTGCCAGGGAAGTGGCAGAGTCACCATCCCTGGCAGTGTTCAAGAAAGGTGCAGATGAGGCACTTAGGGACATGGTKTAGCAGGCAGAGTGGTGGTATGATCTTGAAGGTTTTTTCCAACTATAGTGAACTTTTCAATGAACATACCTGAGCTGGCCAAGCTAGACCTCAACTTGCAAGGAGGTGTCTGGAAACATCACTGTTCCTTTCCAGTCTCTTGTTATTTTTATKGAATCATGAACGTCACACTTCATCAGGGAGCCGCAGCGTGTCATGCAAACCCTGACAGCTTTTGCAAACTACCCGTTTCTTCTCTCATGGATTGCAGGATAAATCCAGAATAACTTCTGTGGCTTAAACGAAGTGACAACACTGCAGGAGAGCACGTGTATTTGTATTGACTGTGGAGTGCCTTTAAAAAATGAATAAGTAAATACAAAACATAGCAGAATTCAATCATGAGCTAGCAGCAGTGTAAGTTAACACATCATGGATCTGCCGGTCAGGAAACAGGTGTATGTGGGTGTAAGTGCCAGAGCTGTTTGACTTGCAGCAACTTGACATTTAGTGGGAGTACAGAGTGAATGTGACTTATATTCCCAGATATGGAAGAAGGCTTGGGGGGGAGAGGACGAATGAAGCAAAATAATCAGATAATGGAAGGGTTAACCGATAAGTTAAGCAAGTTTACAGCATCCACTGAGAGAAAATATTCTTCAGGATACTTGGATATTTCAGTGGTTTTCTTCTCTGTGTCTACAAGACCAGATCTTGCCAATTTCAGGGGAGCTGCACACGGCCAATACCATTGTGTTTAGGTTTTATCACTGATGGGTTGACATGTAGTACATCGATAAGCTGTTTTGCAAGCAGACCCAAGTTTTTTCTTCCTGCACTCAGAGCCAGACAGATGCAAACTGGCTTCCAGTCGGAAGACGTGAAGCTGGAATTAGCAGACAACAAGCCCAAGCTCATAAGCCTTGCTGAGAAGGCAGGATGTGTTTGCTCAGGCTCAGCACTGCTCTACTGCAGCGATGCAGCTTCCTCTGAGCTCCAGGCGTGCTCGTGCTCATGCTCATTCCCGTGAGGACTAAACACCGGGTGAGGTTGTGTCTGCTGCTAAAGACTCACATGGCCCCTGCATGCACCAAAGGCAAGCCCGAGCTGTTGGTTTGTGTGAGCTGAAGTACATAAGTGACGATTTACGGTAATTTTAGGGTTATAAGAATACCTGGTGATATCATTATGGAAAGTGATTGCATCGGACCAAAGGGCTAGGATTTGTCAGAACAAATTGACTCTAGTGGCTGAAAATCCACTAGGTTCTGACTGCCTTGCTTTCTAAGGCAGCCATCTTTTCAAAAATGGTTCATGCAGCAGGAGCTATGCACAGGTCTTGGTGCAGGTTTCAGAAACGTATAAGCAGGAGGCCAGGAAAAAATCCTATAGCCCCTTTTATATTCCTAGGGCAATCTTTTGTTCCATCTGAATCATTTAAGCAGCCTTTTCAATATTTGTTCTGCGCATATTGGCATAAATGATCACCTAGAACCAAGAATGCTGTGGGGGTAGGAAGAGCAGCAAAAAATTCTACCTGAAAATCGCCATTCTGTCTCGGAGGAGGAGGAGGAGGGAAATTGAGGAGATCTCCAAATGTTTAAAAATGCCTATAATAAGCACTTACATTTTTCAGTAGATTTGCCCATCACTAGTCAAAGGTCTTATTCATGTATCACGTGTATTTTCCCTGAGTAAAATTGTCTTTTCTTCTGGAAGATGCATCTCATTTTAAATTGCTGCCAACTCTAATCAAAACCACCTACGCAACAATACTGAGCTTTTTTTTTTTTTCACTTCAGTCTTAGATTTTCTTTTAACGTTGCTGAAAATTACGCACAAGCAATTCAATAGGTAGGGATAAAAGAATTTAAACTAACAAGGTCTGTATCCCGGGCATTTGTATTTCTGTGCCCTAGCACCATTTCTCACAGGCACCTCAAAAATTTATCCAGTGGCTAATGTGTTCCTTTGCTTTCACACAGATGGTTCACAATAGCATTAAAAGCTCTCTTTCCACTAGTAGTGTTGCATGAAATTTAATCAGTTTTCTACATGGAATAATGTGATAGGCAGTGAATTATTTCAGAAATTCACACAAAAAGCTGTTGACGTCTGGGCAAATTATTTCATAATGCAGAACTGGGCCATGGAGACCTTTTTCTGGATTAAATGCATGCAGACTCACTGAATATAGAGGGGTCACCTTATGTCTAGAGATCTTCAAGCATTTTTAAGGGGAACTAATTGGTAAAGTTCAGAGGAGGCCTGGGTGATGGGACAGGGTTTTCCATAGTGTTCTGGCAGTAAGAAGCAGCAGGGGCTTTGCTGGCAGCCTCCCCCACTGCATGAAGGAGGCCTGGCCTCTCTTTTGTGTGTCCTTCCTTGAGCAAGGGGGATTGGACTAGGTAATCTCCAGAGGTCTCTTCCAACCTCAACCATTCTGCGGTTCTGGGCCTCCTTGTGCTGTTCCTTCAATTTTACTACAAAACCAGTAACAACCTTCCAGCACACTCAAGTTCTTCAAGTGCACCATTTCCTGGRTGTTTCAGGATAGGTATGGCCCACCAGTCAAAAGGTGAAGAGCTCCACTACTCCAGCATGGGCTGATGCACAGCTAGCAAATGGTATAAAAAGTTTCTACTGATGGAGGGGAAATTCCATTTCCTGAGCGAATTGTTACTGAATGGTTAAAGCCAGAGAGAGAGGGTTGGATCCAATTTTCCACAACTATGTTTTCCAAGTACTACTTAATTAATGAAATAGCTATTTATTAGATGTTTCACTCTTAATGTTGTTTAGCTGTGTGAGGCTATGGATATTTTCTTTCTACTATTGCTAAAATATGTGTTCAAAGTGATATAAGTGGAAGAAGTAAGAAGGCATCCTACCTAATAATTTTCTCCCTAGGAAATTATTCATGAGATGTTACTGAAAACTTATAGGGGAAACTAGTTAGAAACTAAGTCTCCTTAGTTCATTTGTAAAGTAACAGATGCCTACTTTCTAACTGATAAGGCTGGCCAGTTTTAATAGAGAAACCAATAGCAGAATGTCCCTGAACTCCCTTTCTAATGAGTTTGGTCCCTTCCAGGTCAAGGCTGTTGCTTAGTAGAAGCTCACTTCTGCTCTCTGCGTGTAATAGTTTATGTATTTTGGGACTGGAATTGTTTAATTTCAGAATTTCTGAGGCTACAGCTCAGCAATTATGCACACTTTATAGAGCGGCCTTGGCTTATTTTCGTTGTTTTCAGATTTGTTAGCAATGTGAGATATATCTTGATAAAACACAGAACTGTATCCAAATAATTAAGTAGGAAATCAATTCTGGAAAGCTGATCTATTTAACATATATTTAACAAATTTCTTACCTAGTTCCACCCTCCCAAGTTGTGAATATCATCATCAAACAAGTATCAACAATTTTCTGCTTTGGAGGGCTAGGTTCTGTCAACCTAATTCCCATCAACAGGAAATGATTCAAAAAAAGATGACTGAATGAGAAAGTGCCAAAGCTCACTACTGATTAGGTTTTTGAGATAATTTTGATCGGATGGTTTGGTTAGTCATGAAGATCTCAGCACAGGGAGCTGTTATTTGAATAGTGAACCATTACTTAGGTTTTATTAGATAAGTCAAGCATTAGTCTTCTTAGTCATTGCATGTAGTGGTGTATCACAGCTTTACAGGGAGAAAACTTTAGAGGATTTACTGAAGTCTCCTGTTGAATCTGTCTTTGTAGGATTACCCTGCTGAAAATCGACCGCTCGGGACACATGACCAACTTTGACATATGGCCGTCCTGACTAATGCTGGGGACAGTCTCATTTACTTCCACGTAAGTAGAGCTGCATAGGTGATTAATGGTCTTTTGATTTGAAAACAATGACTCCGATTTTTTTCTCATATCCATTGGTTTTTACTGTCGTGTAACTCTGTTGTCAGTGAGGGGTCACTGCTGATTTATACCAAGAAGATAAAGCTTCAGGGCTCTTTTATGCCAACTGTTTTGAAAATGCCCCAAAATAAGTTATCTAAACTAATTTCCTCCCCACCATTTTTTTCCCTCTGGCTTAAAAAGAATGATTGCACAAACTGTATTTTTCATTGGATTGTTCTTTCAGTGCTGTCTGCAATTAAGAACCATCTCACTAAACAAACTGTAATTATTGCAAATTGTAGTAAGCAGTGGTAATTGATACGCTTCAGTAAAGCTGGCTAGTTTTAAGATGGCCTTTAAGGACAGTGAAAAATTGAACTTGCGACTTTGAATACAGTTTCTTTGAATTTGAGAGTGTTTAAAATCTAGGGCACAGCTATTCCTTAGAGTGCTAAGAATGGGCACTAGAAACAATGTGATTTATGAGAATGTGCAGATAATTTTCCTATGCAGCTTTTGTGTAGTCAACCCCTATCAAAAATTGCTTTAGCTGTAATATACTCCTAAAGAGGGTCTGAGCTGAATGACTATGCTTAAATGTCTGTTTCTGAAGCTTACTAGAAAGCAAGGTATCTTGAAGTTCCAGCATTATTGTTAGAAAAAAAGCTGAGTTGGGCATTTTTAGATGTTTTAGATGTTTATTACTCATGTTTTTCCTTTCTGAACTTGAGACCTCTAAAGCTGTATTTCTTTTGCATTAGTTGTGTGTTAATTTTAGAGGTTAGAAAATATGCTGCCAGCAATATTTTTAAGCTTAGTAAAATATTTCCAAAATAGGTCCATGGAATATATGTGGTATATGCAGTGTGTTGATCAGTGGCAGGTGTATAAACTGTGTGATCTAACCATTGTGCATCATACATTAGTGACTTAGGCTTTCTCACCTCATCATCAAGCTGTTGCAGATTTTCTCTTGGCGTTACTCTCTATCCATGCCTATACTATCATCACACATCCCTTCAGCAAGGGGATTTCTACAAAGCTTTGTTTGTAAGCATATAAAAATGACATTAAAACATCTGTGGAGATGCCCACAAAAGCCAGTGACTCAGAGTTAGGAAATGCCAGAGGTGGTTTGTTTGTGTGACCTTCATTCCACTCTCCTGTGTGTATACAAAGATTTAATATGTGTGCGCTTAAAAATGCCTTTTTTCCCACTCTTTTTTTTTCTTGTTACATTATTCTAGAAGTTTAGAATGGTGTCACAATGGTCACAACTACAGTAGATAGCCACTGCTTGATATAAATAAGAAAGACTGAGGTCATTGAGCTCTCTGAGGGGTTAAGCAGCTTCTCTTCTGATCTAAACTTCTGTTCCAAAAGTTTTCTCTTTGCCTCAGTTTTCTCTTTGCTTTGACAGCAGAGCACCTTGGCAACTAACCCACCATATTAGAGAAATGCATTTGTAAAAACAGAGGCTCTTGAAAGTATGTACTCAATCAATGTATCTACCATAGTTACTGCAGCTACAGTGTTTGAAAGGTAATTTTATATTTCTGAAAACTGTGCAAGAAAAGTCTGGGTATGCTTTTATTCCAGTGAAATAAAGCCTTCTGCTGGACTGTTGGCCAGTATGAACTTCTTGCTTAAATTTGACTGAATCTGCTTCTCCGTGGTACTTCTAAAAATATTAAAGGTGTGAGCACAGTTTAGCAGTATTGCCAGTCTATATGCAGAATATGCAAAGTATAAGATAGAGTGAATGTCAGAGAAAAAAACAGCAAATTTAGAAGAGCATTGTGAAAAAAATCTTTCTAACACTGTGCACTGTGTGGCTATAAAAAAARTTTTCATTCTGCTCTTGTTAAATAAACTTGAGTTACACTTAAACCCAAAATATAATTTCCAGTGTATGAAGGATTTAGCAGGAAATGCACCACTTCAATATATATTTGTAATCCCTGTTGATTTTAATTATTGATTAGAAATACTTATCAAGTTGTGTGAGTTCCAAGAATGCTTCGTTGCACAAGAAATGCAAGCTAGAAAATGTCAGTGCTGATCTGTCTTGAGTCTTTTTATGTCTTTCTAATCCTTCTCCAAAAGCTTTCACGAGCTTCATTTCACTTGGCATTATTTAACTGAAGATGTTTTTATATAACAATTTATCATGCTCAGCAATTTATTGAGTGAAGAATCCCAGTCAATATAGTGGAGCATATACTCTTGAGGCACCTGCAATGTATGCTATTACCAAAATAACCAGCGTAGCTGTTCCACTAATTACCTTGCCAAGTGAATTTCTGAAGAACCTAGATGTGCAGCTGTATGAAGAATAATGCAAATGATTATAACGTTGACTTTTGGTTTATGACGTTTATGCTGACTGGTATGCCAGAGTTACACTGAAAGGAGACTGGAAGTTTTGAGCCCTGAGGAAAGAAAAAATACATTTGTCCTTGGGTAGTATCAAGCATAATTAGGTAGAGAATAATATTAAAGGGAATGGGTTTCCTCAATATTAGTTCCTGCCTTGCAAAGACCTCCTTTTTGGTAGAAGGCATGAGAAGATCAAGAGTGACTGCCATAGCTTTTCCTTCAGAAATTCTGGTTCTGTGATGCTGCAGATGTCCCCAAATGCTTGTTTGAGTAGATCGGAGTGAATTTTTCTCACTAGGAACCAAAATTACAGAGAGTCAAGTTTAAAGGTTTCGTTTAGGCATAGTTAGATTTAAAAGTAGTAAAATAAGTATTATTTTTAAAGGCTTAATTGATTATATTTGTGGCATGTGTAAAAGAAAAAAAAAAGTGGCTATTTTGAAATAGAAGGTGCAGAATTTGTAGCTATGGGAAAGAATGAAAAAATACTCTTACAAAGTCTTTTTCTGATACCCTTAATCTTCTCAGTGGAGGAGGTTCTCTCTCAAGAGAACGGCATAACTAATAATGTCTGCTTTTAGCTCTGTGGGAAATGTCTGATATAACAGCTGTATAAAGTTGTGGCTAGTGGCTTTGACCCCTGGCCTTTGTCTGTCTTCAAATGCCTAAAGGTAGGAATCAAAAAGAAAAGGTGGAGTTGTATTTAAGTAACTAGGCTAGATTTAAGGATGAGAGGAATAGAACCATCATTCCATTCCTCGTCTTGAATCATATATTCTTTTTGATCTTGGAAAGTCATGTCTGAGCCTTAATTTTAAAACTAGGATTAACAGAGCTAGCTATTTTCTGAGAAAGCAAAATTTTATCAGAAAATGCTAGCTCATTGAACCTACATTAATTGATTAAAATTATCTCAGATTGAGATAGTTGGAGCATTTTCATGAGACTGTTCCCTAGATACCTGAAAAATTTCTCCATCACCAGTCCTGAGAGGTGCTTGGTGAACGTCCCTAAAATGAATGTCTGGTACCCCATGAGTGTCCAGAGCTAAACCACAACTTGGGATTCTGAAATCATTTGGTCCTCCTTTTGAGCTGATTGGTGGCCCTGGATGTGTCGAGGTCAAAGGCCAATTTTAGCAYTAGTGAAACTGGTAAGAAAGCTAAATTCTTCTGAGCAGCTGCAAGCTCTGCAGAGCTCTTTTTTCACTACTTTGTTTCATTGTTCGAATTAAGAAAAAAAAAAAAAAAGAATTAGTGTTCTTTAGACCAAGTGATACTTCAAAAGAAAAAGACTTTTCTTGGTAATTAGAAACCCAGATTTCTAGCAAGTCTGTTTAGTACCAGGTTGTCTCTACATTCTACTGTAATAATAACAGTCAGTTCATGTTGCCTAAGTATTTGCAGTATTCCATAGGAGAATATTAAGGGGAATACTTCCTACTTAATGTTGCATGTGATGGTGAAGGTAGCTTTATACTAGACCGAGATGGAAGTTTATGTGATCATCAAAATTATTTGTACAAATATATGGGAGCCTGTCCAAAAACTATGCTTTATGTTTTTTTCAGTAGAACATGTCATCATCATATTAGACTTCATAATGCTTTATACTGCAGTTGTGTGGTTTATGCTGAAATATCCACAAGTTACAAGTCTAACTACARTTTAAATATTCAGATCAAGGCAACTTGGGATTGTCTGTCATGGTGAAATGATTCAGATTGTTTGGATGGATGAGTGAAAGTGTCTTGGCAGAGGGCATACTTCTCTTCATTTACTTTAGAATAAACTGCAATGTTTGATTACAGTCTGACTGATTAAATTTGTCACACAAAGTATTGGATACAGAGTTTGTTGTGCATTTAGGAGGATATAGGCAATGGCCAAGTGCAGTGAGAATGTGTCAGAAGGTTGGTRATGAATGGCCCGCAGACAGGGACACACATTTGGGCACCAGGAGCAGAGCTTTAAAGCTCCAAAGTGCGGGTTTGCTCAGGGCCGGCTAAAGATGGAGCCACRAGGAACTCCCTCATGCAAACACACAGCTGAAGAGCGCTCCTAAATACAGCATATTCAACTGTTGGCATCTGCTTTGGGGTAGTTGGCCCAGTGACTCAGGAGTTACTCAATTTTATAACTTGATACACTTGAACTGTGCCCCAGGTATTCTATGAGATTTGAAACAGGTAAAGGTAAAACACTTAGATTATGTACCTGCCTCCAAGTTTGGGCAGCATTGGAAGAGACTTTTTCACTGAATCTAATCTTGAATCTTCTGTATAAAAGATTGCTGTCCATGAAGTGAGGAGAATACCATGCCTCCATGTCATCAAAATGTTGTGAAAACAAATATATTAAAGACTGATAAATGCAAAGATACTTTCATAAACTATCTGCAGAACAGAGGCTCTCAATATCCTAAATATCCTGCCTGATATAACTGTGCTACTGTTGGTATTTGTCCAGTAAGCACTGGGAAAAAAAATGATCTATTCCCTACCTACTTATTTACACTCTTCTTGTTTATGTTGCACCATTTCGAATATAGACCTGAACGCTGCATCCATTTACCCRTTATTAGCTCTGCTAACTCTGCTGAACCTAAGCCTGTAAGTGCTTGTGGAATCCAGCCATTGAGAGTCCCCAAGTGGCCGCATTGTTTGTAAATAAATAAATATCATCACATATTTCAATATGTTTGATACATTTATTCCCATTATACAAGGCTGAGCCTTGGGAACATCATTCTGAGGTTACTRTCTTTTCACATGTTGTGCCTTTGCTTAATACCTTAGCCTATATGTCTTAGCATTTCAGCAAAATCTATACTCATCAAAATATATATCRTAGAAAATAAGAATGACGAGAAAAATCATATGAGGCTGAGCAGTTTTATAATAAAAATAATAATAGAGTGATTTATGGGAATAATGTCTTCTAAACGTGGTCTGTCAAACTTCCCCTTGGTTGTTAAGTGTGAGTTAAATCTAAAACAGCCAAACCACACCATTAAGCTGAGTTGCCATAACGCATATTGAATTTTGACTGCCCAGGGCCAAAATGGACCCCAATTGTAGCAGCTCAAGCTCAAAAAGCAGAATTCCAGTGTCAGCAGCTTGCAAGCCTACACAGGGGAACATTCCACTGGCCCTTAGCTCCTACTTCTGAGCCTTACTTTCCTTAAGGAATAACATCAATCTGAAATATATGTCTCAGGCTTGATGTTTTTTATTTCAGAGAACTGAGATGGACATTATGCAGTGCATACCTTTACCAACACTGGGAATACAGCATCTACATGAGTGCATTTATGAAAACGGACCTCATGACAAAACTGTTAAACTTTAAGCAAAGCTGCCTCAGGGCAGTGCTGAGTGGGMATCTCACTTATTTTCCCATGTCCCAGATGAGTGGAGATGGTGGCTACCGTGCTGAAAAGACCTCACCTTTCAACTCTCCCCTGGCCCATCTAAGGCAGTGCTCTCAGGAAGGAGACACAGCAGTGGTGGTGGTTGTTGCTGGGTGAGGAGAACAAGGGCCAGACATACTCAGTGGAGCTCTCTCAGCTGTGGTATTAATTCCTTTGTAGGTTCAGCAGAGCTGAAGTATTCAGATCTCAGGGCTTGCTGCCAGCTGAAGCCTTCCTAAGGAGGGAGAGCAAATATGATAGTTCTTGCTCTATGAGGGAACGGCTGTGCTCACGTAGTAAGGATTGCCTAATACTTTCCATCATAAGATCCTATTTTGATGAGCTTTCTGTTTCGCTACTTGGCTCATGCTTATTGTGCTTTTGACCATGTGAACAGATGCAGATGAAGTTTCAACAGAACGGTAGAGCAATATCTGAAAAAGAGGTTAGAGCAAAACAGTTTTGCTTTGCTTCTTCCACATTCCTTCAAGCCCAACGATAATCGTTCCCTGAGGGGTCCTAGCTACAGATTTGGGACAAGAAAGTGGTATTTAGTTAGTGGCAGTTTTGGATTCCCATCCTTGTGAAAACCCATTCCGATTTAGCTGAATTATATTCTTGAGAGTATGATTTCTACAGTCTCAAGGAGGATTGTTTAGAGACATGCTGCTAAAATCTCTGCAGGTTTCAGTCTGCGTTAAACATGGGGATCCATACTCAGCTGTTTGTGTTAGGTATACACAAGGTCTACAGCGAGTCCTGTTCCTCTCCTGTTCTCCTGTTTCTTGCATAAAATTTGGGAGTGAGAGTAGTCTTTTTCATTTCGACACAGGGTGGTAGCTGACATCCTTTCTCACCCACCCACACTCAATGACAAAATACCATTCGATTTTGATGGGTCAAGGACTCTATTCTTCTCTTTCTCAGTTAATGGTATCAATAATTTTGTGCATTTTAAGGCATTCATTGCTGAGCTGATATGTCTCAGGAATAAGAGGCAGGGAAGCATGATACCTGCTGAGAAGTACTCCGGTGACTTTGGTGACGAAGGTGTTTAGATATGCAGTAACTAAGCCAGGCAGGGCATGATCCATGAGTGTGGGCTTCATTGTACAAGATGAACACAACTTAAATATACTGGCTGTGTGCACTTATATTGCATGAGAACTATATACTCTAGATAGCCTCGCTAGCCTCTTTACTAGCATTTTCTGTGTTGGGCGGAAAAAGGGTCATCTTTTCTGCTTCCTTCTTTTTCAAAAAAAAAAAAAAAAATTATGTGTGCTTGTATGTATTTCCATTGTATGGGCAGATGCTACCCTGTCCACTGCAGGAGATTTGAAACTCTTCAACTTAAAAAGGAGGCATCTTCCAAGGACGTCTGGAATGCAGAAACAAGTGCTCAAGTGATACCTGGAACTCTCTTCAGTGTTTACATAGTAGGGCTACTGCAAGGTGATGGACATGAAGTTTTAAAACTGTTTCCTGCACATGATCAGGAGAGATCCTATCTCCTTTCTTTCTTCCAAGAGGAACTTTTCCTTCCCCTGGAAACAAGCAGCTGTATATTCAGTAGCGTTTAGTCTGTGTGCCTAAATCCTACACTAAGCAGCAATGACCTTCTCTTGGAATCTTCTGCCAACATTAGCCCAACACGGCAGCCCACTAGTGGCTTTCTGACAGACCTGAATGTTCATAACTTTWTTTTTTTTTTTCACAGTCCATTTTACGTTTTAGGGCTGAAGTTGAGCTGACGCCACTGGTGCACCCATTCCTATAACTTTATAAATTAACACACAAGCTGCAAAAACCTCTGATTCATTAAGTATTTTTTTAATTAATGTCTGAACTAGCATATTTATAGCATTCAATAAAAAAAGACTATGAAATAAAAATAAACACAACGCTTGAAAATAAATCAGACTAGTAGTTTGGTGGCAACTTTTGAAGTGGGTAGTACATACATTGTATGCATCAATGTTTATTTATGTTTGACACCCTCAGTCCGGAGGTAGGCTATAAAATATGTCATTTCTTCAGAGGTCAGATTCATCAAACATTCAGACATGAGGTTTACAGAGGTAACTGTCCCAAAGTCAGTTGTGGTAGATGTTGATATTAGAATCTACATGATTTTAAATGTTTCCGTTACTAATTCATTCCAGTAGTCGAGGGTGCCATAAAGTGCACATAGATGACTGCCACAAAAAAAAAAAAAAATTCACACACACATACACAAACACACATGCATCTAGGTCTTGTACCAGGTATTTTGAACCAAGTGGAAAACTCACATTTGCAACTCCTCTGACTGTAACCTCTGATTGAAGCAGACACAGAATACTCACTTATTTGCAGTAGGTATTTGCAGCAGGTTACTCGTGCCTAGCTTTAAGGTTGCATGTTTTGAAAAAATTCCATTAATGTGAAACTATTTTTAATGTTTGTCAACTGGTCTTTAAAAGTGCAATATTTAAAGCAATGTATTTCATAGAAGTGTTCATCAAAAGGAAAAGATATTTATTCCTTTTCCTACTACCTGTCCTCTACAGCAACATGTCCAGGTCCATTGGAATCTGAATTATCCCACTAAAAGTTTCACCATATCAGAAGAGAGTGGTACTGATGCTGAATGTGCTAGGGAGATTAAAGTTACACGTGGGTTAGACTATAAACTTTGCAGAAGGCACAGAGTTCAATCACATTCCTTGCTACTGTGGCCCTGGATTTATTTCCACCAAATTTCATTTTCTGAAGAGCAAAGTGTGGGGAAGATTTTTGTTCCGTAGAAGCTAAGTGGGAGCTCTGTGCATTAGCAAAAATAAAACAAGATCAGAAGGTTCATCTAATAGTTCCATTCAAGAGAATATAGTAAATTAATATAGCTGAAAGATTGGCATGTTCTATGTCTTTTTTTAAACACAGTGTAGCAGGCGATACCAAGGGGCCAATCCAGTGCTTCCTCTAATTGGGCTTCCCAGGATCTTGCTGGGTGCTGGATCAGGCCCTAATTAACTGCTGCCAGATAGCAGCAGCCTGGATGCTCTGTGATTCCCCTTCCACGGCAGAGATGCTCCTGCCTTCTGCCTGTTAAAGAGCCCTCTTTTCCACGCAGACAGGGCCATCTTTGATCTCAGCTGGGGGTCCACTGTTAACTGCTGGTGGGAAGCGGTTTCAAATCAGCAGGTCAACCAGCTCTTTTGAAGATAGAGCCATTTATTCAGCAGTGAGAACAGCAACCACAGGCAGCCAGAACAGCATAAATTTTATGTCTGCTGTTGGTCATTAAAACAGGGCTTTACTGTTTGTGGTCTTAAACTGACTCAGTAACACCACGGGAATAGCGTGATGACAAATGCATATTCATCGCAGTTGTAGAATTTAGGTATTGAGGGACGTTCACAGAGAGGGTGTTTGAGAGCAAAGCTCCACGGCCGCTCCAAACTGGCACCATTGTAGCCCCACGCATGAGGGCAGCTCTGATGGCGCAGCCTGGGGCACGTGGCCGAGCTAGGGAGGCTGTCCCAGCCACCACTACCGCAGGGGCTCGCAGCCGCCCCGCGCTGCGCAGCTCCGGGGCCTCTGCGCAGGCGTGCGGGGAGAAGGTGAACTCGGCCCCAGCGCCGGCTGGAGCTTCCCTAGGCAAGCTACCCCTGCGGCGGCGAAGGAGCTTTGCATGGCGCTGCATGTGCTTACGATGTGGGTAATGACATGTCTGTGCCAGAAACACAGGGCCAAGCGCTCTCGTGGTGTGCATCCTACACGCGTTCAGCCCGGGTGCAGCACGAGCAGTTCGAACCTTTCTGCCCAGGATCAGAGTGTAACCAGGACTTACAGAGAGAGGTGACATTTTAACTAGTTACAGTGAAACTTCTGTTTTGATTCTTGGCAATAACAACCTAAGCGAACAACTCTAGCAGGCAGTCCTACATATTTGTAGAGTTATTAAGCAAGGTGGCTTTTAAGTGTGCAATATTTAGTAACAAAATAAGGCAGCTGGTCTTTGGGGATTTTTTTTTTTTCTGTGAATACTAGCCAGATGTGAGTCTAAGGAAGGTTGCACTCTCCTTTCAACCTTTGCCGTAGGCCAAAACCATTCAGTCTTTAAGCAGATTACATCCTGCGGAAAGATACTTTTGTATGCTAGACTTAGTGTTAATCCACAAGAAGATTATAAAAACTGGTAAATGAACAGGGAGGGGAAAAAAAAAAAAAACAATTTTCCCATTCAGATAGTGTGTTTTTGCTACCATCAAGAAACAAAAGCAGAGCTCAGAGGAAATTAGGATTCTCTGCAGGTACTGTTAGTTTTGGAAGGCAGCAAGCACAGGGCTATGTCATTAGAACCTATATTTTCTGCACTCCTTCAATCCTTTAACAAAATTACATTTGGCAACTAGAAGAACTGTGTCCGCTAAACACACAAAAACTCTTTCTGTGGCTTTTCCAAGATGATTTTTCAGATTGCTCTTTTGCCTCACGCTGTCTGGTGGCCCTGTTCCACCACAAGAGTTTACAGAAGCTTGATAAAGAAAAAAAAAATGCCTATTTTGATGGTCTGTAACGTGAACATAAGAAAACCTGCTGTTGTTGTGGTAAATGCAGTGTCCACAGATTTATTAGGAATGCTCTTGTTCCTGGAAGTGCCAGCTATTCCGGTAACTCAATGCCGCCAATGTTTTTAACCATATTCTCCTTTCAGGCACGCATTACAGAACACAAAACCATGTCTGCACTCTCACCACTTGGATCAGTTCTTAGCTTGTTATTGGATCGTATCATTTTACAGTTTGTCTTGTGTAAAGGGCAATCTGAAAAGCTGTTGAGATTTTAGTTTCTAATGCTTATTGTTAATGGCTAAGCTTTGTAGTTGTAAATGGCTTGCTTAAAGTGCATCGAAGTTATATCTGAGTGTCTGGTAAAATTAACAGTAAATCACCAGGGCAAGCAGAAAGCAGAGTAGAGTAACAATAAGGATTTTTTCATTGCACCGTCTCTCTGTGGTCTGGTGGTATTTTTGGAAAGGATGAGAGCAGAACTGCACAAAGTGTGGGTTCAGAACACATCCGTCAGTGCAGTGCAGGCTGTGCTTCACGTACAGTGTTCATCTACACTGTGTATCACCTGTGCAGACAGAGAAGGAAATGCCAAATGCTGTTTTCCATCTTTTACATCTATATATGGCAGCCTGAGTGTAGTTGCAATGCACATTGGCCATCCTAAACATGTTCTGGTCGTGACTCAAGAAAGTAGTTTGGTGTGTTTATCTGGTATCGTCAACTATTAACATGAAACTGTGCTACAGAATGCAATTACTCTGCATAATGTTAGAGCATTATAGGGGTGGCTCTCAAGTTTGTATGTTTTTTGGGKTTTTTTTGGCAGGGTGGGTTTCCTCCTTGTCTACTTTCTCCATTCAGCACTTACGTTMGTGTAGAACTGAACCTTTAAATTAACAAGGAGAAAACATGGTGTGTGTTTATACGCCCCATATTTAAACACTGATTTATGGGTAAATGCCTGAAACGAACAATGTAAACAGCAAAATACTCCAAGAACTATCTTCTTTTCTCTGCTGTACACTTTTGGATATAATCAAGGATAGGATTACTAATTTAAAGATACCACTGAACTTTTTATTTACAAAGGAATMTAGTACATTGCAACTTTGTACGCAGCTACAATATTAGTAGTCACAGGACTGTAGAGYAATGGTACCAGGAATGAAAAATTTATCCGGGAAAATCTTCTATGTGGTATTGATGTGCTTTTGGTTTAGCTGTTGATGAAACAAAAGTACTTTACTTTAAAAAGGCCCTTTGTGAAAATCTTGCCATACAATTGCTGTTCTCTATACTACTACCYAGTGCCAGAAACTACACTTTGGATGTAGGTTTTTCACAAGTGCTAGATGAGTTCATTAAAAAATTGTCATATTCCGAGCACATAAGCTCTAGGTTTAGGAATGGGCAAATGTGCATTTGTCCAAAAGCTAAATTAATCATTTTAAATAGTTGTTTACTCATGCTGCATATTTTGGGGTCCCCAGGGTGGCTGAGCTAAGCAGATAGGCAGAAAAGTGATATGAGTGCAAACACCAACCTCTGTTTGCATGTAACCAGGCTCCATGAGGGACAGGGCTGATGCTGAAGTACTCTTAGATATAATTATCCAATGGTCTTATTCCTTTACACAGCTTATTTCTGGCTGGAGAGTTACAACCCTCCCAAGGGTTTTAGGAGATGTGGCTGAGTGCTTAAGGTGAGAGCTTATATATTTAAAACCAAAGAAAGTAAATGTTACTGTTTCCCATTTTGTTTTCAGTTARAATACCATGTAGTTTTGTAGCAAAGCAAACATTTAACACTTGTGGAAAATGTAATAAATTCCATAAAACACTCTAGGTCATGTTTCAGATATTAGAAATATCTTTTAAGCAAAATTAGCAGYTATTTGTTTTTCATATAGATTTTCCCACTTTGTTGGTGATGTGTGTGTATATATATAAATATATAGAATTTCAGTGTGATACTCAGACATCTGCACTCCAGTGCTCCCACATAGTCTCTGTGAGAAGCGCTATTTCATTTGCCGTGGTGTGATCATAGTATGCAGCCTGTTTCACTTGGGCCCTTTGGAGCTGAAGCACCAATGGGGCCCTGCTCTCTTTCCCAAGCACTGGAAAGCAGGCAAACAGACTAGGATCTGCAGAGCTAACAGCATTCCCAGCCTTAATAGTTTTTAATAGTTGCCTGGTCCTCAGCTGTGTGAAACAGAAATCCATTGTCTATAAGCAAAGCAGCGCAGGTATGAGAATCCGTGAGTAGAAGACCCGATCCCAGCAGCCCGCCGGAGTCCGCGCGGCACAGCTCGCTTTCTCTTTGGAGCATGCATGGCCACGGTGCTGGCATCTAAAGCCAACACCTAGGCTCCGGACTCGAGAAGAACCTCTGGTCTGCAACGCTGATCCCATTTGCTTGGTCTTGGATGCTCACTCCGATAGCAGCATCCTCCGAGTGAGGCAATAGCTCCTTGCCAGGGCATCCAGCAGGCAGAAAGGCAGCGCTCCGTGCGGAGGTGTTCAAACATAGCGGGGAGAGACAGGGAGAGGACATGGGTGTCTCCACGGCTGCTCCGCACTGCGGTTTAGGAGTCTTATCAGTGCTATCAGTTAGATGTTGCCTCCATTCAGGCTTCAAAGTCCCCAAACTTTCCCTGGGTGGAGATAATGCTGCGTTTTCTTTAAAAAGCAACAGTGAGATTCGCTAATTGCTTTACAAATACAAGTGCAAAAGGAAGTGGTAGGCTCTCCATTATAGCCTAGCTCAGTGATTAGGGCCCTCGCTCAACATATGGGAGATCCAGATTCAATTAATTTCTCCACCTCAGAGGTTTGCAGCCTGTGTCTCTCCAGCGGGTAGCTTAGCTGTCAAATTATAGGCAATTTGCGGTGGGAAGGAACAGTGTGCTCATCAGCTTCTGCCGAAGCTGTTCCACTGGCCATGAAAAGATGACTCAGTGGGCCGAGCGGAGGCAGCAGAAAGGGTCAGGAACGTCCAGCTCTGTGGTCAGGGTTTTCCTCAAGGGGTGGTTGGCCGTGCAGGCCTGTTCTGCCAGCTGGCTATTCCGTTTCCTTTCTGTGTCCAGCCGACCGGCAGTCCCGATGTGGCTAAAAGGAGTGTTTCAACTTGCCCAGTTTCTGTGACTTAGCAATCGCCACGTATTCGCTCCTTTTGTGCCTGCAGTATCTGAGGCTTCAAGAAAGTCCCAGTCAGGCTCTATTTGGCCCAGCTTCAGGTGCACACACACAGCAATGTCCAGGCTCTTGGTGCGGGCAGGGAGCTACGGAAGAGCTGCTTTTGTCTGTCTGTAAGAAAGGCAGTGTTAAGCAGCAGCATTGAAGTGTGACATTTATAAGGAATTTCTTAGATTCTGTATTTACTCTTCTTTATGGTCATTAAGTCCAAGGACTTCAGTGGAGCCGCCGACATGCAAAGAATTAACAGACATAGGTTGATAATGTAGTGGTATTGCTAAAGTGTATATATGAGTATGAACTCAGGGGAGATTAGATTATGTGAAATTGTTTTATTATGAGTATTTTTATATTGAATTCTTACCGATCTGTTCCTATAGTGCCTCTCACATTGTGAAATCGCGTTCAGACTTATAGAAATTAAGTGTAAAATATGACTCCTCTCATTCATTTCATACACATTTTTTTCCAGATAAAGGAGTATATAAGGACATATTATAATCATTTTCCTTTTTGTGTGTGTATTTATTCATTAAGCTTTTTCTCCTGAAGCAGTGTTATCAGACAGTATAAGGACCAGTCTATGGGGCTTTGGAAGCTGTTCCAGAAAGCCACTGAAAGAAAGGGAAAAGTTATATATATAGTAATTACATTAATTAAATTTTTTAATGTCCTTTATAATTGATTATTAAACATGAGGGACATTAGAAATGTTAAGTGACATTCCACATATATTCCAACTTTAATTCTTAAATGAAAACACTGTACCAAATGACCTCTGCATTTTTTAAGGTTAGTCATTAAATCATAGTTAAAAAAATAGATGAAGAAGTAATATTTAAAAGACAAGGTGTAGCATAGTTGAATCTCTTTAAGTTTTCAGCCTTTCAGCAACTCATTTCTAAAGTGAGTCGGGTAACAATTGTATTAGGGGAAAAGGTACCGAGCAAAAGCATAGAAAAATTGTCACAGACTGGTAAGCTCAATATGGAGAGTGGGAGGGGAAGAAAATTAATTTTCCAAGTTACTCCTCCATTAATCATAATATTATTGTTGGCTAATTCTGTCTTCCTTTCCCTCTCATATCTAAAAATCTTCCACTCAATCTGCTGCAGTATGGCTACAAAATATATTTTTTAGTCTTGGAAAATTGTTTCCTTTTCTTTTTAAAGTCATGAATTATGGAAGTATTGCAAATCTTTGGTTTTTTTAAGGGTCAATTAGTTAAGAAGATTCTATTAAAAATAGTAGGAAATGATTAATCATGGTAACCATCCTAAAGTCTCTTATTTTAATTTAATTTGAAAATTAACATTTTCAAATATTAAAACAATTTAGCATTTTTCTTTTTTGGGGGTGGAGAGATACATAGCACTGCTTTCATTTACTTTGTTTTGAGCAGCAGATAATCTCCTCTTCTGATGTAGGAATAGTACATATATCTGTGGGAGCCTTCTCAATGCTATTTCCCAAACATGGCTAGTATCTGGTAGTGGAAGGAGGCAGGTTTAATGTGCTCTGAGCTACTTAGTTTATCTTAGTGACTAAATAAAGCATGTATGTGAGTCCCTGCTGCAAAGCATGAAACTAGTTAATGCATTTTATTCAACCTTGCTTCTTAATCTGGGTGATAAGTGTTTTTCTAAAGTCTTTACAGAATGGATAATGAATTCAAGGACATCTAAGTCAACCTGGCCATCTTTTYTTTTAATCCAATAAGTTATTTATGAGGCCATGCTACCTGGTGTGCTGTTATGGGAGAAGGAAGAGCAATGTTCTATTGTGATCACAGTAGCTGCCAAAAGACCTTTTTGTAAGATGGARGAGAGAATTTTTAGAAGCTATGGCGTTGAAATTAATGTCAAAGACTTCTTCTCTGGAAGCTACATACTGACATCTCTGTTGTATAAAACATTGTGAAATACTCAGCTTAGTTCCTTGTAAAGTGGTTGGCATATGGATTGCTACCTTGCTACTTTTATTTCAAAAATAGTTTCTTATAATAAGTTGGACCTGTTTCTGAAGTCATCTCTGTTTCATATGACTGATTTATTTTGCTTTGTTAGAATCACTTTAGATTTTACCAAGATAAAGGAAAACAGAATACAACCTAGAGCAAGAAGAAGTTATCAAAGACAAAACAACAAACAGCTCTGTCTCTGTTTTACTTATAAATACAAATATATAAATACATATATGTGTATATATGAGTGCATTTACATAGTGGGAGATTGAATTGCACGAGCCTCTAGCCATCTGAAGAACTCTTGACCCACCACTCTAACATTACTTCTATCTGCATCCAACTTAAGAAAGCCTCTTATACAAAATTCCCTGTGGCCCTGGCTATGGCTAAAATCCCTTCCCCAGTTCTGTTCTCCTTCCTAATGGTGCTAGCAGCCACCCAGAACTTGCAGATGTGTCTTCAACCAGAAGCAATTTGAAACAAAACTTTCACTTCTGATTGGCTCTGGCTGTCTTGAGAAATCAATCTTTGTAAATGTCTCCAGTGGGCCTTCCAAATAAAGTGAGGTTAGTCTTGGCTATAGCAACAGTGTTGTGGGATTTGAAAATGGTTAGTAGAAATTACTGTAAATTAACATAGTGTTTCTTGAGGTTTGGGTTCAAGTACGATTAGTTTGAGGGTCTTAGCTTATTCCTTGCTAARTATTTTGTGTACTGCAAGAAACAGGAACCTGGAGTTCTGGAATGGGAGAGTTTTGTGGTTTCAGCGGAGATGCATGTAAGTGGAGCTGGGGTCGGACTTAGGGGAGAGGACATGCCTGTTCACTTCCTCTGTGGAAGTGGTAGATCACAAACACAGCATTACTTACTGTGTACACTTTGAGCATTTCATTCAATTCTCTTTGTTCAYGATTCATCTATAAAAAATACACATTTTCTGCAGTTACTCGGATCTTTTCCCWCACATGGATTTTGTTTTTTAAAGCTAGTTTTAACTGGTTGGTAAGGTTAATTACATTTTGTCATTTCTAATTTGTGCATAGTTTTAACCTCAAGTTTTATCTTCCATACTTTAAGATCTATATCTTCCAATATGTAGCTGAGCATTTCTTTTTATAGCCATTGCTCGGAAATCTCAGAAAAATAATTTACTTGTTCCATTTGCACATGATTTTATGGTCAGTCCATCTGCGGGGATGGCTGGAAGAAGAGGCACAGGCTCTTCCATACCCAATCCAGTCTGGCAGCTGGCTCGCTCATTGGTGTGACCAGCCAGCTTGGTACTATCTCAGCACACATCCTTGGCATGCGCTGCTTCCTGTTCAGCCCTCCCAAGCATGGACACCATGAGATGTTTGCTCTATAATTTGGTTATGAAGTGTCTCGTCAGCTTAAAATCCATCCCTGATGCTTTTAGGCTTCTGCTAACTGAGGGTAATTGTGTTTAACTTTGTGGTCTAACCTGCAGAGATGTCTTTGTTATAATACAGTAAGGAGTTCCTCTCAGAACTACTAGAGGGTGAATTTCTGACTGGCAGACTTTCTGACTGTGAATTTTGTAAGGCCTGAGAAGATGCTTGGTATCTCAGGCTGGTACATTATTCCTGTTGGTCAAATGGTTGGTCTAATATTTTTATAACATGAAATAAAACAAATAATAATCCATTATTGTGGCTACAGATGAAAACACGTAACAGTGATTTCTGCTAACGGCTTATGTGGCTCAGCAAGCGGTTTAGCCACTAGATATAGATTTAGCTCTTCATAATTCTGTTTGTGACTTTACTGTTCCTCTGAACTGTGGGTAACAGTGTGTGTCTTTTTTCACTTCTGAAAATGAAAATTGAAAATGAAAAAGTGGTAATGAGCCCTTGACATCTTTGAAAGAGCTACTATGTCTATCTAAATAAAATTTTTAATATAATATATCCATGTATACATTTAGGCATGCATAGCACAATATTTCATCTAAAAAAGCTTTAGCACAACCATAAGAAAGCATGCAGATTTTAATAAGAGTAATATTGGGTTGGTAACATTAGGAGTATGAACAAGTTTCCACTGAGTAAATCTGTTTTAAAGCAACTGAGATTTTCATCCAAAACATGCCTCTAAAATCTATGAATTCAGCTTTAGAGGCTTATACATATTTTTCCTCCTGCCCTCTTATACTTCTTTCTGTTTCAGCTCTCAGGGAAGACAAGTCTACTGAAGCATACTGCCTTTCTCAGGCCTCTAACAGTAACATTTTCTGTGCCCATATCCTGTTTCTTTGACCTTTATTAAGTGATTTGTGAGTGCAGCCTTGGTCCCGCTGTCGTCAGTGCTGAAGCGTCCACTCACTGCAGTGGAGCCGGGATTTTCACACCAGTGCTTTGTTCTGCATTAGGATGGAAAATGCTCTCTACTGGTATGAAGTCAGAAATGTGTTTGGGCACCCGCGTGCTGTGTCTTATCTGCATGTGAAGTGCTACACATGGATCTGCAGCAGGATTTTCTCTCTCATCTTAGTGCATTACACAACCGTATTAAAGTCAGTAAGTGTCAATTTTTGAGCTATGGGCTAGACAACATTGCCCAATAACCACAATTATACTTTCCAAAATCTGTTGTTCCTCATTTGTAAATCTCAGTGATTCCTGTTAAGTGATACCATGCATGCTTGCGCGTGCTAATGGAGAATAAACTCTGGGCAGTGTGTCCAGAACAGGCTGTCTTTTTGTGGTGTTTGGAAAGCATTCAATAATTCAGTACAAGAATGAATCATTGCTCATTTGACACAAGTTTTTCTAGCACTTTTGGGTTTTTTGGTTTTGAGTGTGTATCTTCCTCATGAGCCTCAGTGTTGCGCTTCCTGTCCCTGCCCTTCTAGGGCGTTCCTGCTTCAAGGGGTGAAGGCAAGACAATGAAGGGCAGAACCTCAGCACCTGGCGCCTGTGAACATAGGCCAGGTGTATGTCTCGTGGGGTGCTCTGTGCCAGGTCAATGATTTTCCTCATGACAGGCACAGATGACAATGCTGCAGCTCACTGAATGGGGCAGGTACATGTTGATGCAACCCGCAGAAGGGTCGGACAGTAGCTAACACAAATGTAGCCAGCCTGAGAAGGAATCCCAACGCTTCCATCCACTCCTTCCATCCAGACCACATTTGTCTCCCAGCATAATCCCACTCTCCCTCCCCTCGGGCAGCAGCTGCAGTCGCTGCGCTCCTCTTGAGGTTGATAAAGTGAGCAGGCTCCATGAAGCCTGCACCGTTGCTCTGTGGCCAGCTGCTAGGAGATACCAAAGTGCAAGGCATGAGACACGCTCCCGCCGGAGGTGGAGAGCATCCCATCCATAATATCTTACTGAGTATTTCCCTGCAGAGTTGACGCGAGTCTGAGAGGCGCTGGCACTAAAGGAACTGGGCCCTTCCAAAAATAGAGTACCAAGATCTAAGAAACTGCGTATTAAAGCAGCATTCCAAGCTCAGATACTTATGTCAGGCTCCAAAACATCGTACGGAGAGAAGGGTGTGGAATTGTTGTGACCACCTGTCCCTGGTGAAGATCAAGACATATGATGATGGCTTATGCCAGCTGTTGTTTTCCCTCTCTGCTGCTGCTTGAATATCCTCTTGTCTGGACTTTACTAACCTCAGACTGCTGCTCTTGTGCTACTGCCCTTGATATTTCTTGCCCTTTACAATCTCACAGAAATGGCGCTCTTATTAGGTTCCAAATTCCTCCCAGCATTACATCTCTGACATAAATATTTCTCCTTCACTCCCCTGTTCCTGTTGCTTTGAGTCTTTGCAGACATGAAAGGCTGGCATAGAAAGGGAGCGAGGTGGAGGTGGCGGAGCAGAGCAGAATAAAGAGAGGATCACATAGTCTTTCAATTTCTTATCTCTCACTTTATACTTCCTGAAATGTGTCATATCTGAAAAATATTTTGTTTAACCCCTGTCTCTGCTAGAGCCTTGTACTACTGCTGTGCTCACCTCACTATGTTTTTCTGAGTATCACCACCAAATTCTTTCAGTATTGAGGGAAAGAAAGTCTGGAAGTAAATTTGCGATCAGAATTTGTTTCAAACAGAGCAGCTGCTATCACTGCTGGCATGCTCAAGTCCGAGCTTTTGGTAAGCTCTTTGGTACTGCGCTGAGGTAATCCAGACGCTTTGATGAAGCATTACAGTGATCAGGCTTTTAGGTGCTGTTATGAAAATGATCTAAGCATTTTAAATGTTTCATGGAGAGGTGGCCAAAGCCCTAAATCTAGCACTGGGTTGCTCACGATGCTCAGATTTCGCAGTCAAGCAGTTGAGGGTTTGAAGTGGCTTTGTGGTGCTGTTCGGCTTCTCTCCTGCTGCCCTGCAGTCATCCAGTTTTTCTCCAAAGTGCTTTGACAGAGTATGGATCTAACCCTGCCACAGTGCATTGAGGCAAATCATCACCTTCCAAACTCTCCAGTGCTCCTCTGCATAAGTCTGGGATTTTCGTAATCGCCTACGGTCAGTCAAATACTTGAAAGCATTTGTTATTTTACATGGTTTATAAATACATTCTCATAATACACGACAGATGCCAATACTCTGCAGTACTATTTTTACAGGACTGATTAAAAATTGCTTTCATTTGAAAACATGTTGAATATGAAAACTGTCCATCTAAAATAAGATTCTGCAGTCATCATCCTACTGATTGTGCCTAAGTTTACAAATCACATCAGCCAGATAGCTGAGGCAGGGAAAGAGCCCGCAGCTTGCCACATAGCGCTCTTGTAGCATGGGAATCAAGATGGGCTCCCAGCCCTTCTGGTAGGGTTTATTAGATTGGTAACTGCTTCCATTTCTGTGTTGGTTTTGTACTTCCTTATTCAATATTCATAGAATCACAGAAATATAGAATGCTTAAGGTTGGAAGGGACCTGTAGAGGTCATCTGGTCCAACCCCCCTGCACACTCAGGGTCTCCTAGAGCATGTGGCACAGGGTGGTGTCCAGGCGGGTTTGGAAGATCTCCAGAGAAGGAGACTCCACCACCTCTCTGGGCAGCCTGTTCCAGGGCTCTGTCACCCTCACTGTTAAGAAGTTATTTCACAATTTCCTGTGGAACTTCTGGTGTGTCAATTTGTGGCCATTTCCTCTAGTTCTGTCACTGGCGACCACTGAGAAGAGGCCAGCCCCATCCTCCTCACTCCCTCTCTTGAGGTACTTATACACACTGATCAGATCCCCTCTCAGTCTTCTCCAGGCTGAACAGGCCCAGCTCTCTCAGCCTTTGCTCATAGGGCAGATGTTCCAGGCCCTTAATCATCCTCGTAGCCCTGCGCTGGACTCTCTCTAGCAGCTCCACTTCCTTTTTCCTTTCTGGAATGTGATAATAGCTTAAACAATGATCTTCCGGTTTGCTACACTAGGATGTCAAGCTGCCTGTGTGATTTACATGACAAATGTCACAAGTTTGCAAGGAAAGTATTTGCATCAACGACCTGGCTAGTGTGGATTGGTGAAGCTTCAATGGCTTTAGGGATGTTTGCTTAGATTTTCTTGCTGAGGAACTAGTGTGGCTTTCTAAGTAAATGCTCGAGATCTTAAAAGTGCAGCAAAGGAAGTCCTAAAGCATAGAAATATATAAAAATCATTCTGCATATTCAAAGTGTGCAAACAGCCGGGTTGAATTTCATGCACACTTACATGCACAGGTGTGTGCTCCCTTTACACGTGCAGGTCTGGCAGTGACAGAGAAGTGCAGAATGATGTCTGCTAGAAGGACTGATTGCCTCCAGCAATGACTGAACATGAAGCTAAAATCTAAAGTCCCATTGGCTTGATGGGATTCAGTATTTTTAAGGTAAATGTATGGCAAATTAACTTTATACATAAAAGTCTGTCTGGAAGGTAATGCTGAGTTCAGATAGTACATTCCTACTTTATAAAACATAAGTAATATCAGTGTCTACAGCAAAATCACAGAAATCTAGTCATGAGTCTGATTCTTGAAAAACAATTTCTCATTTTGGCATGATCTTTTTAGATGTAGAAGCTACCTTAAAAGGCTTTGAAGTTACATGCTGTGGACTAACTGCTCCAGAGAGTGATAGCCTGCATAGCAGAGAGGCTCTTCTTTCTGACTCTTATTGTGGAAAAGAAAGGGAGAGACCAGCAAACACCCTCCAACTCATTTCCTGACAAGCCTAAATGATAATCAGAATTATCTAGTTTTCTGCAGGAAAGGAAGGAAGAGACCCCTTTTCACCCTCCTTTGTGGAAGCAGTATCTTGGTTTTCTCCTTCCCAGAGAACCTGCACTGACTGAGATCTGGCTCTTCCCATATTCCACTTCTTATCAGTTTTAACACTTTCAGTATATCCTAATATCTAAAGTGTTTTTCTGTTTGCAGTTTCAGCATTAGTTTCCTCTCTGTTGCCTTGGGCTATTGCATTAAACTGCTCTCTCTCTCGCTCGCTCAGTATTTCTTACTAGCTCCTCTAGACCTGATCCAAATTAAAAAAAAAAGAGAGGGCTATGAGGCTATGATAAACTTTCAGTTAGAAGGCCCTGTGACAGCCCATTGCCAGCTGTGAAGTTTGTTTAGCAGAGTCAGAGAAGCAGGAGCACATACTGCAAACACTCCCGAACAGAAAGAACCTGCACTGCAGAAGGAACTAACGACCTTCCAGAAGGAATACAAGTGTTTTGGTCAATCAGCTTTCAGAATGGGTTTCTTTAGCTTGGATTCTCCCCTGATAATTTGCCTACCCCCAGAGGGAATACTCATAAAGAAATAAAAAGGCATAAAGAAGGAGTGCAGGGAGGTGAGCCTAGATATGGGCTGGACTGTGTAATTATTCACTAGGTCTATGTGTGTCTTGTCGAAATTAAATGTATGACTGTGTATTTGCAAGAGGAAGCATAGCTGTTGTGGAATTGGATGCATTTTTGGAAAAAAAAAAAAAAAAAAAAACAACCCAGATGCCTTTGGAGATGAGGTGGGTCATAATAAAGGTTGTCAGCCTTTTTTTAGTTTTGATCTTTTTTTTTAACAACTCCTGTGATAACGGACACAGTCAGATAGCTACAAGCACCTAAGAATTCATCCAAATGAGCATAAACGCTGTATCCCTTTTTGCTTTTGCCAAAGAAATTGCGAAGTAGTGGAGCTGTAGGTGGCTTGACTATCTTTATACATTTCTAGAGCACAGAAACGCACACCGATATATACCCTGACAATTCACACATTTCTTCCATCCATCTCTAATCCTATTATTCTATCAATCAACCACTTTGCTTTTTCGTCCTCTCTTCCTTTATGATAATGATTATATTGTGAGATGGAGAAACAAGGAACTTTGAAAGTTTGTAAGAAACTAGAATAAACTGCATTTGAAAATCTGGGAAAGTCAGGAGAACGTGCAACATATTTTCCCTTGATAAAATTGTGAAAAGCACAAAAGTACTCTTGAGACATATGTGTTTCCTTCTGCTGAGTGACAGCCTTAAGGACAGTACATGTGAGAGAGAAGTTTTAGAGGTAAAAATATTTTTTTCTTTTAACTGAGTAGCAGAGAATCAGGGGTGTTTGAAGCACATGTAAATTGGCAGTACAGTCTTTGTCTTTCTATATTATTTTTCTCCTTTCTGTCTCCTGTGAACAAGTGGATTTTACACTTTCTCTGATTGCCTGTTTAGAGTCCTGAATTTTTCACAAAGCAGAATTAAATGTTCAAGGCACAAGATTTTGAAGAATCATAATAAATGTAAGATCTGCATGAAAGAAGCTCCTAGAAATCTAAGGGCGTGTCTTTATCCATTAATTGTTGTGTGCACAGATACCCTAAAAATACCTGTTCAACATAAATCACCTCAACCGACAGCAATGTGCAGATGAGAATTACATACTTGCAAATCTGTATTTTCATCRTAGTGATGCAGTTATCAAAGCTAGTTAATAACTCCACTGAATAACATACTGAAAAAATACAGTAGTTTGCTTGTCTAGGATTTAAATAAAAAGAAAGAATAAGGCTTATTAACAGAATTCGAAAAAAAAAAAATATGATTTAGACTGCAAGGCAGGTGGAAGTGATTTGCTCCAAACTGCTTCATTCACTCCAGCCCTGGCTCCTGCTCCCCACAGATGGCTGAAGCTCTTGAGAGGAATCAGAGGAAAAGCACCTTAATTATAATGGGAATAAGTCAGCCTAAGGAAGAACTAAAGAGAAAGAAATATATGGGGTCCTGAAGACTGAGATCCCTGATTTATGAAGACAGACAGAGATTTTCCAAAGAGYAGGCAGGGCTGAAAGGAAGAAAGATGAAGGCAGGAAGTAGAAGATGGTGCATTTAAGAAGCACTTCTATAAAACAGTTAGGAAGCTGTGGTGCACTCATTACAGCCTTCAACCAAAGTTGATTTATTGGAGTAAGGGATAGCATTATGCAATTTCTGCAGTGAATCTTCRATGTTTTTCTATTCGAAGGATTTTGCTGAACTAAAAACTGGCATTCTGGATCCACCAATAGCAGGGCAGATAACATGAACAKAATTTCTTTTCTGCCTCCCCACAAAAAGCATAAATAATCAAATGGTAAGAAAGATTCTGAAATTTGGGCTTCAAAATGGGCAATGAAATGGGCAAAACCTGCACTTACAGTACTTTGTGCATAAATAATGCTAAGATGACTCAAATACTTTCTGAAAATCAGTCCCCAAATTCTGTCCCCTTGCAGCGTGTCTGGATTTGTAAAACATTAGCTGTTGCTATTCAATAAAAACAGAACAGAACAGAACAGAAACAACAAATGAAATGCTTATACAAATTTAGATAAAATTACAGAATGATAAAATTTAAAAAGTATAAAATAGTAAATGTTAGAAAATCTAGAAATTACGTTTACAGTCCCAAAACCTCTTCAGGAATCTCAGTTGGCTGTTTTCCAGCCTCAAAGTAAAAAGATTAAAGCAAACGGTTAAGAAGAAAACAGCAAAAGGTTTTGAGGTACTAACCAAAACCAGGCTACAAAGGTCTCAGGGCAGCTGAGTTGGTATTGCTCAGTTCAGTAGTCACATGATTCACACATTGGTTCATGTTTTTTTCCAGAAATAGAATCAATAGAGAACAGACAAACCCACAGTTGCCAGTTTGTGCAGTCTTGTGGTTTTTCTTGAGGGCTTCAGGCTTGCACAGGTCTACCAGATAATGAAGACAAACTATTTCAGTTCCTGTGTGTCCATATGCTCCTCCACTAGGTTCCAGTTATCAAATAAAAGTACAGAAAAATAAGTGGTGGTTGAAACTGTCAAGCTAAAATCTACCTCAAGAAAAAAAAAATTTAAAAGCCACCTTAACATTTTCAGCAATAGTCTGTTTGTCATGTATTTCATTAATCACTTGTAATTTCTGTTAAAAACTTTTTAACAGCAAGTCAATATGTTTAAACCATGAAAGTATAACACAGGATTAGATGAATACGAGTAAACATTGTGTATCGAGTCCTTTACGTTATGGACATGAATCTGTACCCTTTCCTGACAAACATCTCTATTAAGAAAGTGCTCGAGCCTATCAGCCATTTTCTTAAATTTATCTTGCAAGTAATTTTGATCACATAAATATGTATAGTACTTCCACTAGCAGAAATATGGTACTCATATAAGTAGCAAACAGAAAAGTTACTTTCAGACATATGGATGTATAGACAGMTTTCTTTGTTGTTGTTTAGATAGCGAAAGTAAAATGTACACCAGTGGAAAGGAAAAGGTCCCAAAAAGTAATGAGACCCAATAAAGTTACAAATCCAGAGAAGGTAGAAACTTTGTTCTGCTAAACCCTAACTCTAGTAACTACATGTTGGAAGCGTTGTTTTAACGCTCCTCTAAAGCTGCAGGAAAATACGTTATCATTGTGACTCAAAGACAGGAAGAAAAACTTTCCTCCTATTTTGTTACAAAAAGAGGAGGAGGAGAGGGAGAGGGAGAGGGAGAGGGAGAGGGAGAGGGAGAGGG